>CM068582.1:14220000-14445000 GCA_035048485.1 Pteria penguin
ATAATTACATATGAAAGAAAACTGTTTTGATTTTTATCCCTTTGTAAGGAAGCGGGGTACTACGCTATCTATAGATCGTCGTTCACCCATTGATTTACCGAAAGCTGTGTACCTGTAGCGGTCAGAATGACCGAGTGACTCTATTATTTAACTTTGATGTGAACTCTTAACCATCTCATGGTCAATAGATTCTATTATGATAGACTGTAGTAAACTCTTACTAGTGGTATTATATGTCGATTATACTTGATATATAAAAATTTGTTGCACCAGGTGGCTTCGTGGAGTATGACAGTGATAATAGTAAGATTAGACTTATGGGGATTTTGGGTATAAACGTACATCGGGAAATCGAATTATTTCAGACTTAAACTTGATTTCGATCATCGTAGATGCCAAGTCTCCCCCTTCATAGCACACGAAGCCACCACTGCCTTGCTGTCTTGAGGGTTTCATTAAAGATGAAAACATTTCATCGACTTGTCTATTTCGTCGCATACACAACACCTTAAGAACCAACGCGAAGTACTACCTTACACCGTTCTCCAACAAAGCTATTAATTTTAGACTTGTTAAGGGGACAAACTTGTTGACAAGGAGATAATCCATCAAGTCTCGTAGACGTTTGTAATGCATTCAAAAATGCCAAGCGACGAAATGTCGTGGAAGGTTTTGTCAGACAAGGGAATACAGCGATCCACTTTCGTCGAATATCAACCATTGACGCAAAATACGCTTGTGGTGACGTCACGCAAGGTTGACAGGTATATTTGATTATGACGTCACAAGCATAACAAGTAAAAGTCCGCAACACATCGGCGTATAACGAGTTGTCAGACATGAGAAATGAAAACAAGAGAGATTTAGATCGCACAATAAGAGGTTTCACTTTTTTTCTGCTCATAACAGAATTAGAAAAAGTAGATCTTACAATGAAAGAAATGTAGAAAGTCCCGATCATGAATATTTTCATAATCTTAATGATGTATGCGCCAAAGTAGAACTCGATCATGGCCATATAAATAATGGTGAAACACGGAGGCAGAGTGGCGTATTGTCGAGTTGGAGACTTTGAACAGTGAAAATTTACATTGTAAAAGGTGTGTTTGAAATTGTAAGTTTCAAATAATACAAAAGGTGTAGAGAACATATTCTCTGAGACGAAATATACCCGTTTAGAAAAACACATCTTCCTTTTAAGCTACCATGTTCTGTATATTGCTGCGGAGTTATGACACAGAAAGTAAAGTGACATCATACAGCCAAGTTTTAACAAGCTAGAATTAACCCTTCATAAAACGCATTTTAAAAATTTAATGATGTCCTCCGAGGTCCAACAGAGCTCCAACAAATAACGCGTTTGTTTATGACGTCGTAAATAAAAAAATTGAAAATTGTCTGAATGTCAAATTGTTTTACGAATCGTGGAAGGGTCAATCCGTTGTATTAGAGTAACTTCCTGTTGTTGGCCAAACATCATAAAAAACACCTAAAAAAAAAAAAACAAACTAGAAAACAAACCAACCCCCAAACAAACAACCCCCCCCCCCAAAAAAAAACAACCCCGCAACACATTTCCTTTTGCATTTGGAGTTCTGTGGGGCCCAATGGCATAATCAGTCCGGCGACGTCAAAAAGCTAAATTACCAAGTTTTCTATACTACAACTTCAGAAGGTAATGGCGTTTTAACACGTAATCATATTCGGTCATTACGTTATACAAAGTTACTTCCAATTTGAGACGGTATCTGACGTCAAACACTTATGACGTCATCAAATTCTATGGAAATTGATCTAAAACTCAGGGTTATGATAGTCCACAAATGTTTTCATAAGAAATTGATGAAGTCATAATTGTTTTACTTCAGATACCGCCTCAAATCAGAAATAACTCTGTATAACGAAAAGACTCAATAACCACGTAAACTACCGTTGGAAGTCATCGTAGAGGTCGCAGCCGAAGATAAAAAGATTTAAAGTTGTCGTCACCATCGATACTGATTTCATCGCTGAAGCCGTTGGACAAAGTTTGAAAGACTTATGGTCGTCTCCATCATAGTTACCTAACAATGTCACTGATGTGGGAGGAAGATTATGGCAAATGATAGACGAGAATATTAAAAATCCTAAAGTGGTACTGCTTTTACGGTTTATGTTCAATCTCAGAACAGCCAGTATCAGCATATTAATCTCGCTTGCATCGATCGGGTATGAAAAATACTGATGCTAAATGGAAAAAGCAGCAACTTCATTTGAAGCAGTTGCATGCAAAAAAACCCCGAAAGTTTCAACAGAAGAAAAGAAATCGAAAACTAAAATAATTTATGCATCTCAAATGATTTATTCTCCTGGTTGGCTAACAGATTGTTAAAATAAGGCTACTGCAGTTGTACTGAACTATACACTTAATGTTTTCATGATAACTGCACATCCAGAAAAGGCCATAAAAGTTACGTATGCTCCAATCAACACAATATCCAATACTACAATACATGTGCTCCTGACAAATAATCATTCCAAACATGATAAACAAAACACAGTGACACAAAAAAATAGGATTATAAATTACCAGAATTGTAGGGATGGCCAACAAAAAAGGAAACACATACATTACAACAGCATACCAAAAATGCATATGAAATATGAAGTTATTCACTTAAATCACATTTCAAAAGAAACTCTAGAAACTATTCAACAAAGTCTTCAGACACAAGTCACTTTATTACTGAATACTGATCATTCCGATATAAGCAACTTGGAAAACAATGAAAACAAAACTTCATATCCTTCTAAAACAGATGAAAATGGCAAGGCAAATGTGGGAAACCTGGATTAAATTTTGAACCTTCTTCGAGAAATGAAAAAGAGAATGTTTTGCTAGACATATAAGAAATGTACATTGAATCAGAAACAGATTGAAATAATTTCATATGCAAATCTGGATGTGTACCAGTGATATCTGGAGGAAATGTCCGTTGTTCTTGGCCACTCACTAAAGACTCTAGCCGAACAATGTACTTCTATATTGACCTAACCGGAGAAAAATTTAAGATATTTTGATAGGCAGATGCTAGGAGGGGGGGGGGGGGCAAGAAAAAGTTGTTTTTGTTTTGACTACATGTCCTGTTGTCGTAATCCTTATTATCTTACTAATTCTCCATGGTAACGTAAAAATAAGATAAGAATTACGAAAAATTTAACTTTAATAATACTTCAATAAATAATTAAATAAGAAAATATTACGTGAAGATAAATTCCTTGCGACCTATGAATTACAAATAATCCTAACAATAATCCCCAATTAAAAGCTTACTTTCGTTGTTTAAAATAACTGCAACTGCAACATTGTTTACATTCCCCCATGACGTCATCAACAATAACGTACACGAATACTTACGAGATGTTTTCCCCCAATAATGAATATAATGTACAGAAAATTAACGATGAATTAATGTGAAAAAAAGGAATGAGTATTACACTACACAAAAGAGTTGAATGAATAAATATTTTATAAAGCTATTAAATCCATATAAATCATGTATCCCGATTTTCCTCAGGTTCATAACATTTGCCCCTATTTTGATTCAATTTCGTCCTCGAAATTGCAGAAAATTATGCATAATTCTTGAAAAATCTGCATAATACAGAAGTATCAATAGTTACAAGCATAACGAGGATTTAAACAGATTAGATACATGTAATAATTAAAATATAAAAATAAATCACAGTCCACAAATCACAGTTCAAATTACCTTTTCCCATTTACTTTATGTATCATGCTCTTCGTCATTTTCTCTTCCTTTATCCTTTCCGCCCTCCATTCCTCCTGAAATTCATACATAAGATAATCGCCGGCTCCATTTGGTGCATATTTTTGTAATTGCTCACATTCTGTTTTCCACAATTGGACGTTTATCTTTAGTCCTATTTTCCTTTCTAGTCTCATATATTCTAATTCTTTGGTTGGCCTCGTCCAATTTTGTACCATCACATATATTTCTTTGAGTTTGTGCATCACATAGTTCTTTGAAAATTGCCATGCCATTCCTATCGGAGGATGTCATCATCATCATCCACAGGTTCATCTATATCTGCATCTATGTTTTTCACATGGAATAGGTCGCATCCTTTTCCTTCTCCCCAGGTTACATTGTACGGTATTCCTTTTTTTCATGAAATTCTCGATTCTTTCTTGTGCCAAACTTTTGTGTTTCTCTGAAGTTTTTAGATGTGCTTTGTACTGCGTTTTATTACTTGCCTTAAATCCGCATAAAGTACATGAAAATTTTCCACATATTGGATTATGAAATGTTTGATGGCAATCTGAAGATTTCCATTCAAGTTACACTTAGAACAACAGTATTTATGATCCATCTTAAAAATAAAGTATATATTTAATATAGAACATATATACCTTTTAATTTTGTGCACCAGATGCGCATTTCGACAACTTATGTCCTTCAGTGATGCTCGTGGCCGAATGATTGGAATTTGTCAAAATATATAAATATCTGAAGAGCAGTGTTGAAACCAAAATGACCGTAAAGTGAACCAAAGAATCATTCTAAGGACAGACTTATGCACAAGGGAGATACTCCTTAGTTTTAGAGCGATTTACATTATTTCATCACTGAAAATTTTAAGTATAAAATATATTACGTTTAAATCAATATGAACATCTATATATGTGTAAGAAATCTTGGTTTGGTAGAGGCATTATGTATTAATCGTCTCTTGTATTTTCTGAACCCAAACCGGAAGTTCGCTTTCAATATACGGATTAATACGATCATGATGAATTTGTAAACCACAGAGTTAACAGAGTAATCATTTTCATTTATTTTGGTGTCATAGTCTCTTTTTTGTCTCTGGGCCGAAGCTTTTAAATTCGTTCGTACTAAATTGTAAGTATTTTTCAATTTTGTTCGTAGTTCAGACGCATTTTTGTGTTGATCCAATTGTAACGTCTCATTTCCATTTGAGTCGTTAATAATTGGAAATTGTAGCGCTATTCGACTGAGAACTTCTTGTCCGAGCATTAGGTAATTCGGTGAGTATCCAGTTGTTGGGTAATTGGTGCTCCTATAGGCGGCCATAATTAAACTTAGAGATTCATCCCAGTCATGGTTTTCATTAGTATGTTTCCTCAACAACTGAGCTAAAATTTGACTAAATCTCTCTATTAACCCGTTAGATTCTGGATGACATGCTATTGTTCTTGTTTTCCTTTTTTCGAGTAATTTGCAAATATCCTTCATCAATTGACAATCTTAAATTTTCCCTTGATTGCTATAAGGCTCTAGAAGTATTCCAAATCCTGAGATAAATTCCTTAACTAATTTTCTGCAATAGTGATAGATGTTTGTTCCGATATCGGATATGCCTCCATCCATCGAGTGAAGTGGTCTCCTATTACCAGAATATATTTGTTTCCCTGAGTTGTTTTAGGTAGGATCCATTATATCCATAGCAACGCGGTCTAAAGGGTGTCCAGCTAAATACGAGTGAAATGCAGCTCTCGATTTATTTGATTTGTTGCATTTTTTAGTTTTGTATGTATAGCCTTTCGCTCTTTCTTATTTAACACCGGTAAATTTTTTCCTTTATTTTAGTGGTAGTTTTCGATATTCCAAAATGTTCCGCTATTATGATGTTATGTGCAAGTGTAAGTACGTCCTGTTAGAGTTTTTGTTCCGGTACAAGAAGATAAATAACAGCGTCAGTATTTGATAATATGTACATGTACAAGACATTATTGTGTCTTTTAATAAGGTTCCAATTTATCCAGTATTTTCCAAGTTCTGGGCTAGATCCACTTACATCTCTGCTCGGCAAGGATCCTGTGTCCATCCAATCATGTAAATGTTTAAAAATCACATTTTCTCGTTGAAGATTAGCGCTATCCATTGCTGTGTTCTTGAATCCAATTAGACGTAAAACAAGTTTTTAGCTTGTCCCCTGGTAATTATTCTGACTTTATTTTCGAATTCCGTGACGTCATCAATGCTTTCATTGACAACCTCCCAGTGCTTTTCAGAACTATCAAACGGTTTACGCGATAATGCTTCTGCCATCTCTGTGATTTATTTCAAAATCATATTGCGACAATACTTCAAGCCATGGGCTATTTGTCCTTGTGGGTCTCTAAAGGAAAATATGCATCTTACTGAGCTGTGATCTGTGCGCAATATAAATTTACGCCCAAGCAAATAATGTCTGAATTGATTAATAAATGTAATGACGGCTAAAATCTCTTTCGTGGTTGTACTATATCTAGATTGGTGAGCATCCAAGTTCTTTAATGCGTATGAGAGAACACGCGCTTGTCCATCTTGCATTTGTACACCACCAACACCTACATTTGATGCATCTGTATCCAAAATGCACTGCACATGTTGTCTAGGATATCCTATGATCGGCTTACTACAAAGTAGTCTTTTAGAATCTCAAATGAAGTCTGTGTAAGCTGTTTTATGTCTATCCTAGCCACTTCAAGTTGCCAATATCCTCGTTGAAGGTCTAATGTGTAAAATATTAAATGAACATCAGAAGTAAACTATTTTTATATAATCTTCGTTAACATTCAATTAGTTGATTTATGAAGACGCCGTCTGAATTTTGAAGACGAACGGGCTTTCCATACATACCACCCTATATTGACTCTTACATTCCTAATCATCAATTCATTTATAAGAAAGTTCATATTAAAAGAAAAAAGTGGACTTTATCTTCAAACAAAATTCATTTTTCAACTCAAAGATATATATGTACCATTCATAGAAAATAAGATATACATCACAGGATATTACTGATTTCGAAAAAGTGACTGATGATATATGGACTAGAGACATGATATGGGATTCAAAATAACACTTGGGGGTATGAAAAAAGGAAATTTTTTTTGCTCTTTTGAGACATGAAAAATTGATGAATTTTATATCCTTTTTTAATACAAAGTTACAACAAAACATCCTTGACTACCCCTAATCTTCTCCTAGAATACCGTTGAAAATACAACAAATTAAGATTTGTCAAACGCAGATAATAAATAAATAAAAAAAAAAATAATAATAATAAAATCTCTATTTCAAAGAACCCAAGAAACCCACGGCAACCCCAAAGATATCAAAGAAGCCCTCTCTGAAACGCCAAGATGCCATGGATATTGGCAGTGATATGAACTCACTTTTGTAATTACGTTAATGAAATTTTTCGTTTACTATTACCATGTCATCGATTATACATGTACCAAACCAAAAATGTTTTTCTCGTGACCGTGTGACGAGAACGATATTGAAATGACCTTCCCCAAGGACGAGTCCTTCTCGTGACTTTGTGACGAGAGCGATTTGTTATCGGATTTCTCTATACATGAATAGGTAAAGTCTTGGTTAAACAACTAAAAATTCGATGCGGTGTTAACTTAGACGTCCGCTTCACGAAGTGTTTACTTTCACGTCCGCGTCTATAGTATTTCAGACACCGTAAGAGAGCATTCCTCGTTCACTTTAGATTTTTTTTCCTATTGAACATGGATCCATTAGTCTACGCCACGCATATTCAGTTGAGACATGTCGTTATCATTAACCAAGTAACGCTGGCGCTACAGAGACAAGATGGGATGGAGAACTATGCCCAACGGATACGACTGCATACAGAAAAACTGCTGCACGTCATGAGGAACAATGGAGCACATCATGAAGTCAGACTAATACACCAAGAATATCACGACGACTTAAGGAGAATTCTACAAATAACAAAACCTTACGATGAAGAAGATCCATTGAGGCAAGAGTGAATTCTAGCTCTTTTCTTTAGAACGAAAACGGCCCTTTGAAGTGCCAACCAGGGTCTGGCGCCATAAACAAAAGTAATTCTCGGACTAAATTCTGTTTCAAGATTAAGAATACCTCTAGCTAAGAATGAAAATTTTCTCAGCTGAGAATTTTCTTACAGCACGACGCCATAAAAGCATTTAAGAATTTTCTCAACTGAGACGCTTGAATTTGCACGTGCTATATCCAAGGAATCTTCTGTCCAAAATGTAAGAAAAGAATTGGAAACATATAAACTTTATCGTCTGCTTTTTAAAATTATATATGTAGACCTCTTTGAATAAACAATCATGAGTATTAGAAAAAGAACACACAATTGGACGCAAGAGGAAGAGCTAGTGGTGGTGAAAGAGTGAGAGAGGAAAGAGAGACTTTTTTTGGAAAATAAGGGGTAGTAGGTGCCAGGGGAAAATAAACCATATACGAAATGAAGCGTGGATGGAAATAGTCGATGTCGACGTATGTTAACTATACATAAAATAAACAAGTCTTAGCTGAAATGACTTTTTTTGGTAATTTTCCGACCAAAGGGGGTCCTCCCCCACTAAATCCGCCTATGAAATCACAAGATTAACGCTAAAACTGTCAGTACTCACAGTACTACACTGTTTGGCAAAGACGTACCTAACACTACTAGTCACTTCCCCCACCCGACCTTTATTTCGCTGATCAAGGACGTTTTTTATTATACCACGAAATGAAATTCAAGGTTCGGTCACTTCATTTTTGAAATGCTTCCTACGGCTTTACAAATAGATAGTTCTAATTGTAAATCTAAATTATCGTGTAGATCTATACATCTATATGTGTAAATAATGGAGATATACGTTTTAAATCGAATCTGAAAAAAAAAATACAATTGTGAACATTGAAATTTTTATGGTAGTGAAAACCCCACGTTAATTTTTGCATATGGCCCGTGGTGTAAGGGATAAGGTTAAGATTGTGGACTTCAGAATCGAGGCTTAAGGGTTCAAGACCCGCAATTATATATATATATAAATATATATATACATATATATATATATATATATATATATATATATATATATATATATATATATATATATATATATACGCGGTACCGAAATTCATGCGAATTCGGATTTTTTTCCCCTCAAATTTCAAGATTAGGTTTTACACTCAAAATCATATTCTCAAATGAAAATCTATTTATATTTCCATCTTCATCTTCTTCCAGTATGAAATGTAATCAAATGTTGAGCATTATACTTCACGTTTAAATTAATTTAATTTAACAACTTCAGTTTTTAGTTAAACATAATATAATTTGATAATATTTAAAATCTTTTAGAACTATAAACTTAAGGCAGGCAATCATTTGTTAATTTTGCATTTTTGAATATGTGCATTCGTGTCCATTGGAAACACGTTCAAATGGATTGCAACTGCTTTTCTACAGTTACTGCAGGTTTTAGGATGTGATGAAAAATCCTTTTTTTTTTTTTTTTTTTTTTTGGTTTGTTTGATTTTTGTTTGTTTGTGACAAGAATGGAGATCAGAGACGAAGTTGAAAGTGTATTTAGAAAGGATATGAATGCTACATTCTGGTGTAGAGTGCTAATTATAAAATTACATACCTGCAATTCTATGGAATCTATTCATCGTTCTGTCAGCCTCTCGATGTTTTGGAAATCAAATTTTCCCTTGAAATCTATCTACGATGGCGCGACCAACAGATCTACAAGCCCTACCAGCCGCGATTTTTAAACATCTAGGCTATCTCTAACTAACGTCTGAAAGGTACCAGTTGCCAGAAAACGCAAGAATAACAGTATAAAGCACGAGTTCCGTTTTGTTTTTCTACCTAACATATCATGAAGATTTGCGACCAAGTACACGATGGTTCTTCCACTGAATATCTACATATCATAGTTCTTCATCTGACGGGGACTCTTGAGGATCGCTTCTATCCAAAATGACTGGCAAATTAACATTGTATCTTCTGTTTCTTCGTACTCTTCATTGGACGGCGGCCATACTGTTTTCTTAAGACAATTCCTAAGTATGGTATTGAGCTTCTCAAATATTTGAGTAAATTCTTAAATTTAAGTCAAATTTTTCTCTTCATTTCTTATGGTGTTAAATTATACCGAGACAAAAGTATTTGAGTAAATTCTCAAATCTGAGAACAAAATCTGTCTTAAATGTGTTTTATGGCGCTGGACCGAGATCTTTAGAAAAGCAGCCATTCGCTGTTCATACGAAAAAACCTGAATCTACCTTAGTACATTTTCTTTCCTTGATGGCGCATTAACGTCAATGTCAAATCAAGGTCACAAACATGCACCTTCTGTAGTATGTTTTTATTCATGTGCTTGGTGTACTCAAATGAAGGTCAAATATATCTACTATATTACGTCCTCAAGGGCATTCCACACGGGTCAGATGAGTGCAAAATGCACTATCACACTACATACTACTCCTCTGACCTAAAATGGCAATAAAATTGGTCCATTTGATTATTCACAACATATCCATTTTGAAAAGAAATTATGGGGAAAAAATTGGGACTTGTATAGTTTTATAGTGATACCCGTAGAAAGTGCATATATTAACCTAGACCAATTTAGTATCAGTCGGACGTTTTGATTCAACACAAAATATTTTACTTCAATATATATATACGGAAATGTTAATATTACGAATAACTTACGTTACAAGGAATGCTGTTGTCCAAATAACATGTCAGACACTGTTGATCAAATAATTTACAGATCACCTTTTAAAAAAGTGCTGAAGCACCGTGTTATCATGATGATATGTTACTGTTATATTGATGACTAAATATTTTGGGACAGACTTTAATATTGAAATCGGTACATTTATTAACGTACCACTATCCCTTATTAAGGTTCATACATACACCATCTGCGAAACTAATCAAAGTTTGAAAAAAACACATGTCAAATCTAATTAATTCTATAAGAAAGGGATGTAACTGATAGTATCATGAAGGAAAAGTTATAAGCCATCGTGCTCCTAATGATGATACGGCCTGCTATAGAGGTACATATACCTCATTGTCTAGAGCATTTCACTATATTGAACCAGTATCGCCTTTTTATTAGAAACTGAAGGCATGAAAGAATACAAGCATTCTACAAATATTGAAAGAATGTATCATACCAATAAACAATAGTTAGTAATCCAATGTTGGTTTAACAGTTTCTTTGAAATAGGAAATACTTCATTCTATGATACCCTTTTCTCGTTGTCATCGATTCAAAAGATCAACTATGTTATATTTAGTACTTGGGAACATACCAATGACAAATAAAATTGCCAGCTTATTTTCTGTTGAGGTACCTTTTAGAAAACAATGAAAAATGTGGACATTGACGGTTGATCTTTAAATCCTTTAGGAAAAATATTCACTGACCCCCTCCCTTCCCTGCAAAGGTTTTCGTGTTATAAATCAACTTCAAGCTCGGTCCGATTTCATAACTTATGAACTATTCACTAAAATATGATGATATTTCACACACATCACCTGGGAGAACTTCGAAGAACTTTCAGACAAAGGTCATTTTAATGGTCAAGGTCATTCGGAAGAACTTAAAATCCCATCCCCCTCACCCTGAAAAATAGAGGCTGATAGTGTCCCTCTGAAATCATAACTCCTAATCCGTTCATCGGCATTTGATTATAATTCACATAATTTTAACTCGGAATTAAATCTTCGTGCAAAGGTCACTCATGTTCATTTCTTAAAGGTCAAGGTCAATGAGAAGATGTTAAAATTCCAGCAAGGGCTTATATGGTTTGTCAGAATTCATAGCTACTAAGCCATTCATCAGAATCTGATCATACTTCACACATTTGTTACGTGGGACTTTCAAATACATGTCATTCAATGTCATTTCTAACAGGTCAAGATCACATAGAAAAAAAGAGAACTGAATATACCAATTAAATACTTCACTGCAGTTTGTTTCTGTCACGGTTTTATGCCATACAAAATATGTATGCAAATTACTTTTGTTGCATTAACCGTTTAGTTACTTTACGAATACCAACTCCAGCAGACAGAAGCGCCCTATAGACAACTCTTGTTTTGAAAATATTTCTCACGAATGCTCCCTTGATGATTTTGACAATAGACTTAGAAAATCTACAAGGATAAATTTTCTTTCCAAATGTAGAAATTTCCCAAATGTAGGGTACACATATGCGGAACTACACTATATACATGCAAAAGACAAATTCATATGCACCATGACATTACTGTTGTGATTTTCACCTAAAACAGATAGAGACAAAATGATGACACATCTGTTTAGTTGTGAACACAAAATGATAACATTTACTTATATATATGATTTAATTCACTATGACATGCATTTGTTAAGACTTAATACTTCAATAAATACATATATAAATTTTGAATAAAAGAAGAAAATCACCAACGCGTTTTTGATTTATCAAGTTTTTCCACGAATCTATCGAACAATCCTCAATATTAATGAAGATTTTCATTTGTAATAATTATGTCACAAACTGATACGTCATTCGTCGGTGGGTTGTCAGCCCTTAGATGACGTCATCAACATTATCTTGATGCTTGAATATCAAACGTTTAACGGACAAGTTAGGAAAGATAACCCCATTTGTTGTGATGGAAGAGTTCTCATTAGCAGTGTATATACAGAAGGGTGCAGTCCTAACATAACACACACGTTAACGCGAAAAGCGGTCACAAGGACTGCTTTAGCACACGTGCTAGGACTGCTCGACCGGACGCGCGTGCGCGCCTCGTGTTAACACGGGAGGGAAATCGCGTTAACGCGATTTATTCCTGCTTGCGCTCGGTCCAGTCGAACGTTCACGTCTATATTTGAGATTCTCTATGCAGTACGGATGGAGAAAATAAAATGGATCTACTTAAATTACCGCGAATGTCGCCATAAAAACGTGTATTAAATGTAATGTTAAAATGACACCCTACATTAAGGATTTCATATGTAATATAACAAAGGAAATTATCGCGTAGAAATGCAATAAGGTTTTTATTGAAAACACATCGTCAGTTTATACTAGCATGATTACATTATTATTTCATTTATTTATTCATTTTAATTAACTAATGTATTTATTTCTTATTTATTCATTCATTTATAACTAATTTATTTATGTATTTATATGTATTTCTTATTCATTATTGTTATTCTTAATTAAGCTATTGTTCATAATATATGAATATGATAATTATCATCATTATTATTTCTTATTACATTACTATTATTATTAATAATATTGTTCCTAAAATAATAAATTTCATTTAAGTTAATGTTCGGAAATTGCGTTCAATACTTTTTAAATTCATCCCTTAACTCCGAAGGGTTTTATTTGATTCTAAATCATTCACTTACACATTAATGTTTTTATACTTAAATATACAATGTATATATCGATTCTCCTTCAAATCCTTCTATATGAACATGTTAATACAAGTTTTAAGTCGTAAGCAAGCGAACGTGGCTGTCAAAGCATTCACGCGCTCTCGAAATTAAGTTCACATGGAAATCTGCGTTAACGCAAACGCGTCTGCTCAGCAAGGAAAGCAAACTTCACGTTAACATAATGTTATGTTAGGACTGCACCTCACCGTATGAACCTTAACATAAGTCCTATGATATTCTTAAACGTTACATGTAATTTCATCTTCTTAATATCCCAGCCCGATATATTGAAATTATTTCCCTCAAATATGTATGTTTATCATGGGTTTATTCAGCAAGATGATTGAATTAAGAACTGATTAGTTTATCTTTATATATCTTTGTATGGATTTTGTTTATATCAAAATGCTAAAATTGCTAAGGTTTCGCCCACTTACTTTGTGAAAAGATTTTCAGTATATGGCGCATACGTTCTTTTACAAGGAAAAGAATAGAGCAAGCAAAAAGTCTTGAATTGGAAGGATATCATGTCTACTAACAAAGCAATTTAGCGAACTCCCACATTAAACTATGCATAAGTGCTGTGGAAAGGGTGCTTACTTCGTTTGTTATCTTTGAAGGAAGTCTGCCTCACAAAACTTTTATAGATGGTGTACCATCAGAGTGGCTGTTTGGACATCAGATACATGGACGGAAAGCTTTTCTTAAAATGGTTTAAAGAAATCTTTATCCCAAACTGTGGATAAAAAGACCAGTGTTGTTAGTCATGGACAATCGTGACAGTCATATTACCTTGCATTTTTTAATACTGGCTATATCAAATGATATAAATGTTTATGTATTCTGGGACTCCCCTCTCACAACACACGTCTGTTGCAGCCGTTGGGCGCTGGGATGCTTGAAAAAGTTACATCGCTGGCTTCTTCGTCGGGGTATTTGAGTTCCTCTACAATCGTTGGAAAGACAATTTCCAGCATTATTGAGGTTATTGAACTTTAATTCAAATATCTAGATTACATACAGCAAAATCATTTACTTATACTTATCCAATGAAGATATAGTATCAAACCCTTACTTAGGGGTTACCACCCTTGCGTTTTGGCATAGCAACCCTATTCTAATATTTTGACCTGAAAAGGAAAAATTGTACACGCTAGTTATGAACGACGTTGCTCAAGAGCTTGTAAAATCATAGCGAAAACTGCAATGAAACATGAATTTCCATGCAGTTTTTTTAAACGTTTAACCAATAAGAATGCCTGTTGCAAATAGAGTGCATTAGAAAAAAGAAAATTTCTATGCATCGTTTATCTGCAATTCTTTTCATACACCCAATTAAAATGTATTTAATTATGCTAAAATTATATTGTAGTAAAACTTAATACTCTCACATGTGAAAACGTGGCTTCGGCTTAATAGGGCAGCATTATTATACATTCAGTGTGCATGTAGACCCTATGAACTGCCAGATTTGGATTATGATAGCATATTTTGCTTGGTTTATTGCGTTTTTACGTCCCATTCAACAAAGTTTCAGTTATAACTTGTCGTGAAACAGGAGATCACCAACCTCTTAAAATAGTGGTACCATTCCTGAATCTAACCTGAAGTGTCGGCACTGCAAGCCGAACAATATATTATTACACAAGTCTGACCCAGTTTATGTCGATTGACATGTATATAAATCATACGTCTTGAATACACTCATCGAAGTCATTTCAACACAATAGATTATATATGCACGCCAGCAAGAATTAAATATATTTTCCGCAAAAGTGAACTGTATCCTATTAATATAGAGCTTCCTACGGGCCTGAACAAAATATAGTCAACATAGATTTTAAAGAATAAGATATGTACACTATAATAGCACCAATGTGCAACTTACCTATTTAAAGGTGTTTGCTTTATAAATGACATTTTTCTTTTATCCATATTTATTCATGAATCTCTACTTTTAGGCCACCACCAACATGTTTTGTGCCACGAATGTACGACAAGGATAGAGGTTCAGCCTATCGAAATAGAAAGCCCGTTGTTTAAACAAGGAATTATCCCCGTATCACTGACAAAGATCTTGGTCGCACTCCCTTCAAATGCCACAAAAAAAGAAAAGTAGTTCGGAGATCGTCACAGAAGCAAGGGATTTAACAGGCGAGAATTGGATACTTTACTATTTTTATGCTCCCCGAAACATTCTGAAAGGTCAAGGTAAAAAAAAAAAAAAAAAAAAAAAAAAAAAAAAGACCGATATGCGCATAATGTGATAAAGCTAAACCGGAAGAACCATCAAGAGATATCATTTGGCTCCAATGCAAATTGTGTTAAGGATGGGGTCATCAAATCTGCTTAACAAACAAGTGTTGATGATGACTACATGTATGATGAATGTGTGATTGGTTTTGAGGAATGATGATGATGGTGGTGTGTAGTGATAATGATGATTGAAGATAATAATGAATATATAGAATAATACGTATAATTTGATGATGAAAGAATTTAATGATTTTAATTTTATTTAATCTTTAAAACAACTTAAAGTATTATTAGAATGCTGGGGTATTTTGCATTTTCTTAAAATCCTAATTGAATTATAAAATTCAGGAAAATTACTGCTCTTTCTACTTCAGTATATCTCTGATAAATATCTAGAAATATCCATTTGCCAGATTTTACGGGAAAATCGAGTAAAATAGGCTTCCTGTACAACTTTCACGTCATTTTACTGTGGCGTCATAATGCATACATTAATGTCATAGATAAAATCAAAGTAAAAGTAGCATGGGTACAACTTCTGACGTCACATGACGGGGATTAACGACTGAAAAAAAATCCACCGAGATGTTTATGGATTATTGTATATAACTTGTGATTGGAGTCATGCAGCAGTGCAGTTTTTGTCAGCGAATTGTGTATTTAGATACAAACATTGTATAGAAAAATTCTGAACATTCATATAGCACTTTAAGTGATACAGGATGACGTTTTGTGATATTTCAGTGTAATTCTCATTTCTGTTATGTATTGTTTTACCGTTTTTCATCGTGATATTTTCCCTGTGATATTCTATGCTTTGTGATATTTTTTCAGTGTGAAACTCAATTTTGATATATAGTGTTTCACTGTTTTTCATTGTGGTATTTTCCCTTTGATACCCTATACTTTGTGATATATTCAGCATTTCTGTTATTGTTTTTACTGTTTTTCATTGTGATTTTTCATTGTGATTTTCATTTCAGTTATGTATTGTTTTTCACTGTAATGTTTTCCCTGTGATACCTTAAACTTTGTGATATTTTAATGTGATACTCAGTCTTTATATAAACTGTTTTATTGTTTTTCATTGAAATATTTTCCCTGTGATATCTTATACTTTGTGATATTTTCAGCATGATACTCATTTCTGTTATATTCATTCTTTTTAATTGTAGTATTGTCGCTATGACATTCAATACCTTGTGACATCCTACTATATTTACTGGTTTATTTCCATTATAATTATTTGTTTGTATTATCAAAACCAGAATTATGTCTGTTGTTGATATTAATGAATCATTAAAGAATTGAATAAATAGAAGTTTTAGTGGGTACATCTGATCAAATTTGGTGTACGGAAGCCCATAGGAAAGCAAATCCATTATATGGCCTTCTATAACATTTATTACTGATTCCACTTTGAAGTACAAAACATGTTAATTGTAACAGTGGAAAAATAGTTCGGTAAAGATAGTTATTTCCCTTTAAGTTCTGTGCTGTTCACGCACAGAAACTGCAGATTTAAGGAGCACTGATTGAGCATAAAGTTTATTTACTTTATTACTGAAGGTGAAATCCTGCTTTTAAAAAAAATGTTACAAACTGAAAAATAAATCCTTTAACCCCCCCCCCCCCCCCCCAAATTGCATAGAGGACATTGTATCTGCCTTCGAGTTCTGTCTTAAACAGTTTTTTTTTTAATTACGTGATTTTTTTATCATCAATTTGTTATCATATTTCAAGAATTGGCAGTGTAATTAATGTTAATACAGTTGGCTATTAAAATGTAACCCCCCCCCCCCCCCCCCCGTCGCCAACTTTTCCTCTGCAACCCTTCTTAATAAATCGACCATTATGTGAGATATTGAATACATTAAATGAAAATTCCTGACTGTTGTTTCACTATTTGTCCTTCATTAATTTATATGTACGTTTTAACGATGAGATTAAACATTCCGATTTGAGCCCCAATACTACATAAACCGTCACGACCGGAAACTGCTACTGTAAACAATAAGAGTGGATACTGAAACCGTGTGCCGAAAAGTAGCTCGTGTGGACAAAAAGGCACCAAAGTGTTGATTTTTTTACATTTTTAATAAAGATAGTGAATCATAATTTTTGTCAAATGTCAAAGATTTTCGTAGCGTAACAAAGTTATCGACCAAACCAACCCCCCCCCCCCCTTCCCCAGAAATTACTGCAGCACCAATATAATTTAATGTTAAAACTAGCTACCTATCTTTACGATGCGTCAAATTGTTTCGTTTTGACCTAACTTTCTATTACTCCCAATAAAATGTAGATCTATATTCTACTAGTTTTTCGATCAATGTTTTAAAATGCTTAAATTATGGATTGTAGGTGTCGCCACTTTCCCACCGCTGCAGTTTTACCGCGTGCTTCGAATTTATTACGTATGAGAGGTTGTGTTCATGGATAAAATGTGAGTTTATAGCTTTACAGTTGAATATACCGTAAAATGTACCTCCATATAAGAATAAAACTTCAGAAATATACTGTCACAAAGTAATAGCTGTGTCAAGGCAATATGCTTACAAACTTTCATCCCGTCTCTGTGACCAAAGAGGAAAATGTACCTTTGGTTAGTCGAACACCTGGACCCGGTTGCAAAATGCGTTGTTAAATTAACTTGTATTTAGCTGTTAATTACAAGTGAAAATTTTAACTTCAAGTTAGCTAACTACGTGGTTAAAATTTGTTGCACAATCGTGTAGTTAGCTAACTATAAGTTAACTCGAGGTTAATATTTTTATTCGTGGTTAACTCAAAGTTAGGCAAGTTTACCCATAATGCATTCGATATCCGTTATTTTCCCGTATTTTTAATTATAAATAATTTGTGCAATAAAATAAAAAATCCCAAGTTATTATCCACAATTTAATTTTGATCATATGTGTACATAAGTAAATGAAGTCATTTATAATAGAAATGACGTCAAGCGTTACTTTTTCTACGTAGACGGATTTGATCATGGCCAAACAGGATCGATGAAATAATTGGCCATTAAATGAAACAAATTTATTAATTGAAGAGGTAAAGCAACATTCTAGCTTACTAAAAAGCAAATTAACGAACGAGGTTCACCTTTCGGATAAAAAATTGAAATGGAATGAAATAACCGAGAAAATAAACGCGCTTGGTGTTCAAAAGAGAAATGTGGATCAAATTAAATCCAAATGGAACAACTTAAACAGAGACGCCAAGAAAACGTATACTGAAAATCAGGAGAAGAGGAAAACAGGAGTTGGTCCCACCACCATTATATGCAGCCACAGAGAAAATAATAGAATTAAATAAAGATTTGCCGTCCTTCAGTGAAATATCAGGGGGCTTTTCCTTTACCGTGCTCGGCTTAAGCAAAGGTGAAATTTTAATTTTAATCTTTTCTATAAAAAGGAAGCAACATTTTATCTGCAAGATGGACCTTACTTCTGTAATTACATTGTCATCAGACGTTTTGCTCAATAAACCCACGGGTCGACAATTTGTAAAAAGGAAATTGTTCTTGATTGATCATGTTTTAGTTTTAGAATATTGCTTTCAATTTCTGTTTCAAAATTGTAAACCAATTTTAATAATGTATTTTCGTTTCTTCATACTTGGACACCCTTTTTTATTGGTGATCGTAAAAGTACAATTTTACACACGTGTGAAAAAGGTAATTCCGAAATAGTTATAAATCCGGGGTTTTTTTTACATGAAACCTCTGTATCTCAACAAACAAACTTATATTCCCGTATTTCTTGATAATTTTTTAACAAAATATGTCCACTTTTTTGAGTTTCAGTGATTTATATTACAGAAAACGTAGAAATGACAGACGTACACGTTACCATGTATGCGGACGTGGGCGATATTTGTGGAAGTATGTCTGGTTGTCAAGATGTGTGTGCCAGTGAAAGCCATGATGTTGATGACAGCGTATTGGAGGAACATTTGGAAAAAACGGATAACGGAAGTAAAATGATATGCTTTTGATTTTGACCCCCCAAATTAATAAAGATGACATATTTTAATGAAAACAAAGCGATTTGTAGTCTATATCATATTAAAAAGTATAACATTGATTCAATGACGGACAACCCGACAAATGAACGCATGGACACGTACAGGTGCCTTTACCTCGTTTTGCGCATATATTTTACTTTGTACAATAAATGTTTCCTGCAAAATTTAAAGCAAAAAAAAAAAAAAAAAAACAGCTGGAGTTGTGATATGAAATTTCTATGATATCTGTGTGTTTGTAGTCAGTATATTATATTTCCAAATAAGAATATTTACTTACAGATACTCATTCAATACTCACCGCCTGATGTCGCCATTTTCCGTTTCTGTGTTGCAATACGTAGAACTTAATTATGGGGCGCCGTTTTACTTCTTAATCTTAATTCGGTGAAATTACTTCTTCGAATAGGTTATATAACTCATTCGAATAGGTGATATCACTAATTCAAAAATGAATTGTTGATATCATCTATTCGAATATGTGATATCAGCTACCTGAATGGGTGATATCACTTACCAAATTTTACAAGTGATATCACCTACCTGAATAAGTGATATCACCCATTCGAATAGATGTTATCACCTATTCGAATAAGAGATATCAATTGTTGCGAACAGGTGATATCACCTATTCGAATGAATGATATCACCTATTCGTTTTCAAAGGTGATATCGCTCATTCGAATAGTTGAGGTTGCAGAGCGGTTTGCATTGTATAAGGATTTCAGTGTTGTAAATTTAACTAGATCATATATTTGTAGTCATTCACGTGACTGTTGGTGATGAAAAGAAGGAAAGTAACTATGGATAATTTACATGCTGCACATTATGAATTGTTAAGGAAAGAAAGCCTTGTAATGGATTGTAAGATGGAGTTTTATTCCTTGCAAAATAAAAACTTAAACTGGAAATTGCATTTTTAAAGCAACAAAAGTCTGAAGAGGAAGATGCACAATTAACTTTTAATATGCTAACTCAGGAATCCTAATCAATAGTTATTACTACACGTAGTATGTTATATTCTGTTCTTGAATATAATCCGTGAATGTTCATTATTGTTCCATATTGTAATTTATTGACATGAACTACTGTTATAGCAAATGTATTTTAAAGAGTAAACAAAATATTTACACACGTACAAATATATTACCATTGCTTTTATATTCACAATGATATGAACACGTGTATTTTACGTAAGTCGCCCTTCTAAACATATGGATATGGATATATATTTAAAACACAGACATACATGAACAAGTCTCTGATTTAGAAATAAGTATTAGCAATGTAGTTCCTAATGGCCCGACCATCATCTTGTCCTTCATACAGACCAGAGACCCTGTTGTGAAAATCCACGTTCCCGTCATTGTCATCTGTTTGTACTGCGTCGTCCCTCATGGCGATGGCGATGTTGTGTAACACTGCACACGCACCAATGATCCTGCACACTTTTCCAGGCTTCATCCGTATTTCAGAGTGAAGACAATGGAATCTTCTTTTCCACCAACCAAACACCCACTCGATAATTCAGCTTGTCCTTGTGTGGGCGCTGTTGTACCTTTCTTGAATAGGCGTGGCAGGGCGTAAGTACGGGGTTAGCAGGAAAGGTCGACAAGGGTAACCGCTGTCTCCTAGAACACCATCTTGAAGCTGTCTGTCATTTGTCTCCAAATGGATAAAGAGGTCTGATGCCCTGAAAATATGTGCGCCGTGTGTGCTGCCTGGCCATCGTGCCTCAATATTCAGAAATTTACCTATGGCGAAAAAAAGACAATGTTAATTAAGTTGAACTGTCATCACATAAATACGGTGCTGTGAGGATAGATAACAATTACGAATCTGAATTTTATGTATGTAAATGGGAGGGTGTCTTTAATTTCCAACTTCCGTAGGGAAAAATTCAGACCGGACACGTGAAATCAAGGGATCTCGGAAACGGCGCATTGGGATATAGTCGTTTAGACTTCAAGGATTTTGACATGACTGTCGGGTACCTACTGAACATATAGGGGTCTTTATATGCCAAGTTAATCCTTGACATGGATGCACCATTTTGCAAGAACTTAAGTCATAATGCAGTATAAACATGTATAAGGTCACATTATGAGTTTGTGTCCTGACAGAATTTTGGCACATGATTTAGTGTCAATAGATATGGCATACCTCGGCCATCACATACTGCCTGGACATTAATCGAATGCCAACCTTTCCTTTCTGATGGGGCCCGTATGGGAAAATGGGTGCCGTCAATGCAGCCAATAATGCTAGGAAACTGGTGTCTCGAGTAAAAACTCTCCTTCACCCGCTTCTGTTCTTCTTGGCACGGCCGAACGATGAACTGGTCTTTCTTCGAAATTAAAGAGTTTGTGACCCTTTCCAGACGTCTACTGACTGTAGACTTGTCAACTCCTATGGTATATCCAACTACTTCTAGGAAACTCCCGCTTGCATAAAATCTCGAAGCTAGTAGTACCTGTGATCATTATATAAATCATTTAATTCACTCACAAATAGGAAATTATATAAGGTGAACTAAATTTAATACATTTGTGCATGTTTTTTTTTTTTATCAAACAAGATGTGTTTTGAGAAACACGAATGCTCCTGGTGGCAACAAAGTAATTTTACCATAAAGCTCATGGTCAAGGTAATAGGGTCATTGACCTTTGTATCACCTTGAAGGGTTTCATTTGTTAGGTAAGCATGCCAAATATGAAGTATCTATATCATAGGACAAAGTCGAAAGAGATATTTTCAGTATAAAGGCATATGGAGCTATTCTTTCCGAAGGACCGTAAAAAGGGTAGTTCCGTTTCTGTGCTTGGCCGGGCACGTAAAGAACCCTCCTGCTCTCGGTCAGGGTGCCCAACAAAAGGTCACACCTTCAAATACCGTATGCACACCTATGTCCCGTCACATATATGCCTTGAAAACAGTCGATTGTGACGTTAAGCAACAATGAAACAAACATCTTTTACAGTATTTTGTGGTAAGCGGGATGGAATCACGGACAAACAGACGCAAGGACAGACGATCCAGATCCAACATGCCCTGGACCTTTTAGGCTGCGGCATAAAAATAAATCCAGATAAACATTCCTTGAAATAGACCAATGTAAAAACGTTGTTTTACAAGTATTTACCTGTTTCTTTATTCATCAATTATTTCTAGTTAGTATTTTTGGGTACCTTTCCTGAGAAATGTTTAACCTCCACCCGCCCACTTGCGACCATGATATACATGTACGTATATTAACGTGAGATTCCTGTCTTTATCAGAATCATACAAAATGGGTTTTTGAAACACAGATGCTACCTAAGGTCGTACACTTGTTCGAATCCCATTAACAATAAAAGGGCCCGGTTTCTAGAGAAAAGGACCATACTTTTACGCATAGTCCAGTTCCTATGCTTGACCGGGTAAGTTATTTAAAGAGCCCTACATTTCAATGGCCATGGCGTTAGACAGAAGACCAAACGTACGGAGGGTTACTTGGAATAAATTTGGGTACAGACGTATGGCTGAAGTCGTTAGCACTATACCCATTCATAATCTGGGCGAAGAAGGGGACATTGACATGCGTGGACCAGCCGGGGGGGGGGGGGGGGGCACTGTGTTAGGGCCTATTTTACTGCATTTCTGTCTTAAACTTCCAAAATTTCAGTTATTCTCTCATATTTCTTTAAATTTGCAGTTGAAAAAAAAATCGTTCACTCGTTTCGCTCATTTTCTTGATAAATCTCCCATGATCCCCGTTTATGAACCATAATATCTTCCAGAGGGAAGCGAAATATATATGTGCAATCCAAATTAATATCCAGCGCACAAATGTTCGGCCACTTGGCCGCAGGCGGGTAAAATGGTATGGCTACTTGTACATCGTGTAACAAATGTTTGAAGCTACGCGCTGTACAAGATGGATTTTACTTATCCATACACTTTTACTCAAATACGTCTTGTACATCTTGTAGCTTCAGTACAAATTTTTGAAACGCTTGTACTGAAGCTACGCGATGTACAAGATAGATTTCACTTATTGCCATTTCTAGAATAGTTTATTTTCACAACGTACTTTGTATCTCCAAAAGTCTCAAATACAGGAGCTTCCGTGGAGGGGGACTTTGCACCTTGTTCCCCCTACCAAGGATCTACCCTGCATCCACCGAGGACCTATAGGCAGTCCTAGACCCTGCGCCAATTTTACGCCTACTCCAACTGAAAATCTGGATCCATGCCTGATGGGAGGGGCGGTCCCCTCGGCACATGAAGTTCTGGATCCGCGCTACTGAAAAGCATACCCAATCATATATAGATATTTAACTCAAATCTATTTTGTGCTCACTTTAAATCATAAAATCTAAAGTTAGAAAAAGACAATACCCATTGATACATGTATGTATTTTCAGTGAAAACGACACCCATTCAGATATGACTAAAATATCATCCAGTGATATGTAAAGCAACAATGAAACAAAAGAGACAAAGATTTCAAATGCTCTTTTGTGCGATATGAAAAAGATTGTAGTTACAGGTGTGATTAAAAAAAAGGGTTTCGTAATTTTCGGGATTTACATTACATCTATATTTTTAGCGTTCAAGGAAACACGGGGAATAACTCGTGAACCTGCGAGCAATCTGCACGAGGTAAGCAAACGTGTATTTGAGGGTAAAAAAATTGTGGTTACCTGAGTTCCAGAATCGAGCGCCATGCTCCTCCCCGTTGAATGGCTTATATCGTCCTTTAACAAGTCTACGATGTATTGGAGGGTGTTCCGATTTGAAACCTTGATTTTACTTCATTATCTGTCATTTCCTGCAACTTTTGCAATCTCTCTCGGTAGGTTTTTGGTTTTCTAACTTCAAGCAGATTTGCAAAACGCAGACGATCCATTATTTTCAGTTGGCAATCAAATATTTAATCATGCTTCATACCACTGTTAAATTATGGGTATTTAATCATGAACTTGACCGTAAGTTAACTTTGTGCAACAGATTTAACTTGAAGTTAATCTAACCATGAGCTTAACTATGGGTTAACTCCAAGTTAAATTTAACAACGCACTGTGCAACCGGGTCCTGAAGTCAAAACAGCGTTTGCTTTGGCATTCCCATTTTCTCTCTTAAGAGCTAACGCCATGCGCAACATTAATGTGAACATGAGACTTTTAAACGTTTTCAAATTATTTTCAGATACGCTTTAGCCCATCTTACCAAAAAAAAAAAAAAAAAAAAAAAAAAAAAAAAAAAAAAAAAAAAAAAAATAAAATTAAAAAATATCCGCACCTGACGTTGGAAAGGTAAGTAAAAGTAAGAAAAGTATAGATACAAAATAAAGATCAAGGACCACTTTTGAAGCGGTTCTACGCAGACAACAGACAGAAGTTTCAAACAGCCGAAAAGGAATTTAAAGTAGCTAAAAGATATCCTCATTCATTTTATAATTATAGTTATTTGAGACGAATAATAAATCATATGTTTATACATAAAACTTACTTAGCATAAAATGCTTTGGAGGCACCTTAACACCCCCCCCCCTTAAGGACGAATGTACAATTTAAACGGTGCATTGTTCCAAAACTGAAATTTCATTAAAACAAACAAAAACAAATCCCGTATGTGTTTTTATCGACTTTCATTTCTCGCATTACATATTTCATGGACCAAAAATAATGCTCTTTGTTTTGCCCAAATATAGGAACAACTTGTTACCTAGCAGCCATTTATGACATGATACAGTAACGGAAGATATTTTGTAACTTTAAGATTTTTGTGGGAATAAGGAATATCCGAGTACTCTGCACATAAAAGAACTTTACAAATAGTATAAATACCGATTTTTATGTTTATTTTGATAAGGAATAACAGGGGCCCTAGCAAGCTCCTTTGGAGCACATCGCAGAGTTCTGAATTCCATTAATGATTACATTTTGCTTTCAGTGTTAGGTGCAGTCCTAACCTTACATACAGTGCACTCCAAGTTAACTTTATGATTGCTTTTCAAGTTTACTTGGCGACAACAGAGTAAACTTGGAATCAAGTTTAGTAGTAAACTTGGTTCCAAGTGCACTTCAAGTTTAGTTTACTCTCTATATACATGTACATTTACTATATTTCTCTATTAAAACAATGTTTTAATATAAAATATGCAATTGTACATAATAAGACAATTATTTCTATTGTGTTATACAAAACTGGATAATTGTAATAAACAAACGTGAAAAGTAAACTTGGTGTCACGTGATAGTAAACTTGAAGACGGAATTACTTTAAAGTAAACTTGATGTCAAGTGCACTTGACTAAACTTTATGACTGGTTTTCAGGACGAAAAACTAAACTTGACATGCGCTTGAATGTAATGTTAGGACTGCACCCAACTGTATGCGTTAAACCAGGATATAGCTTCAGCTCCTACAGTAGGTAACTTATCGCATAAAATTTGATGGTCTACTGTATCTAATGCCTTCTGTAAACCCAACAAAACCATACCCGTAAATAAAGAATGGTTTGAACTTGGCGTCTTAAGTCCGTCTGGAACCATATCCTCTGAATTACTAACTATTAATAATAAATGTAATTTTAAAAATTGTGCTCCGTCTTTTCAAAATCTGACCGGAAGTCCATCGAGGCTTGTACATTAAGCTACATTATATGTTAAAAGACACAAAATCCTTAGACATATCTCTTAAATCAAATTTACTATTAATTTTTTTTCTAAAGTCTTTAAAATGTTACATGATGTTTTTAAAAATTTCTCTTTACAGCGAGGCAGCTATTCGACAAGGTTAGATGATACATTGGTATAATCCGTGTGAGAGAAGAAAAATATCTAGTAATTCATTGTATCCTTTGATGTGCACCAAAGTTAATGATATTATAAGAATATGCATGTACATCTAGTTATGTTTTGGGAAGGGGGTGGATATAACAATATATACATATATGTAAGTTTCGACAACCATGATTGCTTTAAGTAGTAACAAAATTATGCTCTAATGTAATATGTGCATCGGCGAAGTTAGCTTGTTGACATTTTAACACTCGTTCATGTGTACACGTGTGTAAATGGACAAGTATAATCAGAACTAAAATTAACCTAATTTTAAAGACTTCAAGGTATTTCATTAATTCCTTCTTGTATGTCTGCAATTTACCAATTATGTAAGTTTTATTGAATCAGTAATTCCATATTTAAGTAACGATGAGACACCAAAATAATTCATTCTACTTTGAATTCGTTTGCTGATTCAACTTCGCTAATGCCATCTTGTGTGTTGATACATTCATATCATATTTATGTAGTAGATAGAATATAACATGAATTACAATCACAAATGCATCAGTTTATTCAAAACTGGCCAATTTTTTGATGAATCGTTTTTGCAAGATCAAGTTTTGTGCTTCATTTTGGGAGCAAACTAGGAACTATTTAGTATCTGTTTTGATACATTCATAGACAGTGTGAATGCCCACCAAAACTTACAATTGATTCTCATTCCCATTAGTAAATATATCCTTTTCATGAACTTAATTAATGTTGAAATGTTATGTTCTAGTATATTATTTATATTCATGGTGACTTCTGCCACATAACTGGGCCAGTAACTCCTCTTTTTTTCTTACTTTCATTTCAATTGAAACGGGCAGGTTCTGATTATGTACTTTGTCTTGATACTTCGAAAGTCTGATTGGTTAGGCTAAGTTATAAAAGTAGCTCCGCTCTATGACCTTCATGTTTGATCGTTGCATCGTGCCGTTTACATCTAACTTTCAATAGTAAACGCAAGGTGCGTAATTACGGATTTGGCCAAGCAAGATACAAATTTTTATAGATTTAGATAAGTCTATTATACGAAAACACAAATAAATTCAACATGTTAATATTCAAGAGATTATACAGTATTTGTCTGAAATTATTATGAATAAGAAAGCACATCATATTTTATTAAGGTGGAGACGTTTATTTATAATCCTTGTATGACTGGCCAGATTTTTAATTCTGTTCATTTCAGAATTTCGTTATCGTTGTTCAGTAACATGAAATAAACATTTGATAAGATATATTCATTATTCGCAAGATGGAAAACCTGGAGTTTCTCTCACCTCTATAGTACGATAATACAATATAGTACTATTTCTTGAGACAAGGGATTTTAAATGGGCAAGTTATGTAAGTTGTAAACATACGAACATTATTCACGCCCAAGAAGCCCGAAGAGGAGTAATGAAATGTGAATACATGTATGTAATATTTACCCAATAAAATCCTTAATGCTTTTTACGAGATTTTCCTCATATCAGTAATGTGCGACTCTGAATGGCGTGATACAAGAGACAAACAAAATCATTTCATTTCTTATTTTATATAGTACAGGAGGATATCTGCGATACATGCGGCCCGTGGTTTGTCACAGAAGTATTGTTAAAACTGAAAATACGCATAAAAATGTACGATGTATACCCTGTCTAAAGAAATAGTCCGAGCAGTTCAAATTGACATGAGGAAGATCTCGTCATGTGCAAGAACAATTAGATATTATGTTCACAAGGTCATTTTATTTCAGTAAATTTACTCAAAATTTACTCTCCTCTCCGTGTTTTGCTGTGTGACTACCTGCAATATACAATGATGCTCTGTTTACAGATCATAGCATAGGGCTGATTGAAGTCATCTGCTTCTGTAGAAAATACGAAATATATCACAAGCTTGGGTGTACATCATATGGCGTCACATTATTTCTCTCTCGGACAGATTCCAGCATCTTTTTCTTTTCCTTTAGTATGGGGTTTTTATAGGCGTTATTAAAACATTTAAACGCATATTTTATGCATAGAATCGCTTTAAATGTGATATCAATTCTTCATTCTTTTTAGCATGCGTATTTTTTCATCAGATCCTTTCAAACGAGACAAATTTGTTGGTGTTGGCTGTTTAGAAATAGAACTCCTAGCCGTGAAAACAATACCATCAATGGCTGCTTTAGGATTTTTAACAATGTTCTCGTCAATCAGTTGTCGTAATCTTTCTCCCACAATTGCGATATCTTTAGATATGGATGAGTTGGCTCTGTGATGAAATCATCATGAAGACGACCTTAAATCCTCTAAACCTTGCCGTATGACATTTGCAACGATTTCCATTTGTATAACCTTCACTCGTTTAAATTCCATGATTACTGACTTACTAAAACGATTTCGCCTGCAATAATGCAATCGCATGTCATCGACCTTCCTTATATTTTGATATCGCTTGTCTGTTTAACTCTCGTTAAAGGGTTTATTTTTTTTCATTTTACACCAATCATAAATCTTTTGAAGCACTGAGTTTATGAATAAAGGCATATAGGGAGGAAAAGTTTGGCAAAAAGAAGAATTCTGACCTAATCACTTTCGTCATTTTTATTACCTTTTTCTTATTGATATGTGTTGGCTGTTCTGGGATAGAACTTCAAACTGTAAAAGTAATTTCCAACAGTGTCTGATTTTTAACGATATTTTCATCTATGAGTTGCCGTAATTTTTCTCGCACAGTAGCGACATCATAAGATACCGATAACCTTAAATCTGAACTTTTCCTAGTGGCTTCAGAGGTGACATCATCAGAAATCGATAATGAAAACGACCATAACCTAAACCTTGCCTTACGATATCTGCAATGATCTCCATTTGTTAACCCGTCTCTTGTTTACATCCCATGCAATTTCCATGCGTCCGATTGCAGTTCCATTTCGAATTCTAAAAGTCCTTGAAACTGAAAATCCGAATGAGGAAAGTGGAAAACAATTCTGGCAAAATATAGCATTGTGATTCAAGTTTTTCAAAAGAAAGCATAAATGTAGAACCATATAAAATTTCTCAGACTATCTTCTTTTCCAACTCACTTTTCCTGCATTCAGGACCATATAACTGAAATTTTGTAGAAATACCAGATCTCAAACGAATTTAGTGATGTTTGCCGTCTTTGTTTACATTTGCTGCTGCTACTGGGGGTTTCACTTTGACACGAATAAATAGTAGCGTGTATGAAAATAAAAATGATAGCAAGGTCAGACTGTTTATCTTTCCTTGTTGTAGGATGCATCCCATGATTATTTAACGAGTCCGTTTTCAGTACGAGGTTTAATGGGCTACGCAAGTTTTAGCGCATGCCGATCGATTGTAATCTTTAAAATATTCGGCGTCTTAAAAACATTGATAATATTTAAAAATTATCAAATTATAAAATCAGCATAGTTTAACCGAAATGTATCTACCCAACATTAATATATCAAAATTAATTCCCATAATATCTGATTACGACACTTCAAAACATTAGTGTTTTTTGAGATTTTACCCCAAAATTGAACCAAGCGGTGAATTTGGCTACAATTCTTTAAAAATTATTTTTATTTAGCATTTCATCACTGACGAAAAAATGATCAATTTTCCTATTGTAGTTTTTGAGATATTTTTACCCAGAACGGCCTCGTTAATAGCTAAAATTACTTTATCGTCTGATATAGTAGTATAGAAAACGTAAATTAGCTTTATAACATCACTATACTGATTGTGTCATCAATTGTATGAGGTCAATTCTTGATCTAAAAATTTGCTTATCTTAGTCTTTATAATTTTATTACAGTACTATTGACACGAGTTCTGGAAATTGTGTCCAAGAATTATAGCATCATTAAGTGAACCGAAATGTATGTTTAAAATTAATTTAGATTCATATCCAGATAGCATCAATTTTATATATTTGACGGGTCATATATCATTGCACTGTTTAAGTATTTTCTAAAGTCCGGCAAAATATAAGCCCTAAAACGCAAAATGACCAGCTAAAACAGAACATAACCTGCCGTACTGTAAGCGGCATAGAAGATCCTCATCCTTTTGGGGATACGATTAAATGGTCCGAACATCTGAAAAGTCTGCCCAATGTAGATTCGTTTGATCCACATTAGTAGAAACATTCCTGTCCTTGGACAAATGAACGCTTAAAGTGTTGACATCAGATCCCTGTAAAATTTGGCTATTGTTTAATTTGGATGGGTCCATACACTCATGAGAGTGCACGTGTGGCGTATGTATTTGAGTCTTTTGTACAAGTTTAAACCTTTGAACATTTATATGATTCTAAGAAATGCAGTAGTTTGGCATTTCTTATTAAACTTTATTATTAACAAAAGAAATTAACATATAACATTTCAACGTTGACCTCTAACCTTAAAGTTGCACTAGCTGTCATTTTCCGTATTAAAAACGAAAGCTGTAACTTTTAACCTTGGTCTCTCTTGAGAAGATAAGCCTTTATACGAAATTACAGTGTTATGTAAGTTCGGTTAGTAGTGGGAAAAAAATCATTACGACCTACCCACACAAAGTCGGTAATTTTTTCTTCACCTGGCATGCTCAGTGTATCAATGACCTAGCCAACTAACGCGAGATTAGGAAACTTTCACTAATAACAACAACACTGGTGACGTAGACAAAGCTATCGGAGATGATGCGTCCTCGATTAAAGACAGAATTCGATAACGTCTGGGATGAAAAAAGTCTGTGACGAAACATTTTTAGAACACGAACAACAGAAGTTGCACTAGAGCGATGGGAACGGGGGAGAGTTGTCAATTTACACAAAATACTTCGCACGAGTCTTTAATGTTTACATTTTTCAATACCACGTCAACATGAGGCCTTGACATTCCATTGTATTGATTACTTGCCTGTTTGTATTATGAAAGCGGCCCGATATTTACTGTCATTGGGTAAGGTGATCTCTTAAATTAACTTGATAATAATGTGTAAAGTGGACATGAAAGAAACGTAACTGCATTTTGTAAAATTCTTTAAAAGAAACTGTTTTAAGAGTCTCGTTTGGGGGCCCCTCGATCAAACCATGTGGGACTACTAATGTGACATAAAGCTTTAAAATGTTCGTTGTATATAGCCAAATTACTATTGGCAGTATTACTAATGACATTTTTTCTTTTCTTCTGTGCATTTAGTATGCGTCTGTATATCTTTGAGTTCACAAAGCTAGATAAAACATGTTTTTACGAAGATATACTCAGCGACACACCTTAGTACATTGTTTTTATCACTTGATTTTCTGACCCGATCTACATACTTGTCAAATGTTGTGTAAATGGTGAATGTAACGGACATTTCTCAATTTTCCGGTTTATTAAAACGTCAATGTCGTCAAAAGAGTTGACTTTCGATGTAGTATAACTTTGTTTTGTAGTTTGATTGTATGTAATTTCAGATAATTAAATGAAACATAACATTCTTGTTATACCAATTTTGACAGCTAATGCAACTTTAAAACAACAAATAAATAAATAGTTATACAAAAAGTTCATTAATTCAACATGCATGTTTATATTACGAACACTTACAAGATATTCTAACAACAATTTTCAGTGGTAATAGCACTTGTAAACATGTAGCTGCTCTGATCTACAACAGGTTGTACAAACCCAGACAAACAGGTCAGAAGTTGGTGTCACAGATAAATTTGCAAAGTGTGTTAATCCAACAAAGTCTACTAAACCAGTGAAAGTAGTTGGCCTGGATATCAGAACTAATCCTTAAAAACCATCTCGGTCAAAACCTACTTTTGACAATTACAAACCAGTGTATGATGTATTGGAAGTAAAAAACGAAGAAGTACCGAAGGGTAAACCATATCTCGTAGTCCATGGAACCCCGATAAAATCGAGGTGAGACCAGATACTCGGCAGGAGTAAGCGTCCCCTTGTTGCATACGACAGTCGTCGCAAAAGTTCTGCAACATCTCCAGTCCCTTTGGAGGTTGAGGTGATCTTTAAATAAAAGATTGTTAATCGACAAAACGGCATCCATGTATCTGTATGTAAAGTTGAACCGAGATGCTAATTGTTTATTTATTGCCTTTGGAGAGCAGAGACTGTATGAATTCTGCTTTGTAAGAGTACAAAAGTATGTCGGCCAGAAGAGGCGCGCATTTAGTACCCATCGGAATGCCAACAATCTGTTGGAACATTTTCCCACCAAATATCTCAAATATATTATAAGAAATTCTAACATTTGGGTAATCTCTTTTTCTGTGTACTTGCTCCTGGAATCAGAAATGTGTGTCGTTGTGGCCTAAAACGAGATACTTACACCTGTCAATTCCTTTCTTGTTAAACAAGGCGTTTTGAATAAATGATGTTATTCTATTTTTCAGTTTTTGACGAGGAATGGTTGTATAGAGTCGAAAAGTCAAAAGATTTGATGCTAATGACTATTGAAAATAGGTGGTTTAAGTGCTCTAGAAGTTCCTTGGAATTCTTTAGGATCATATGTGTTTGATTTCGCTTCTCGGGTAAGCTCTACAGCAGTGTTTTTGAGACCATGTTTGATTTCTGTTAGGATATTGGTGACTAATATGGAAAGAGGCTTGGTCGAACACTTGAAAGATCCAGCTATGAATCGATGCTTATATGGAGTTTTATGCATGGTTGAAATCAAAAAAGTATGGTAGCTCGAGATCAGATTCATTTGTAGTAATACCGAATGAACTGTGAAATGACTTGTGATTATCCAATAGCTCTGAAGGAGACAAATTTGTATCTGTGTAAGTTGGATTACCAGGCGTGGAATGAAGACCAAGCTCTTTTATAAGACATTTAATAAAATATGCCGAACATACGAATGTGTAATTGTTAGCTGCTTTGTCAGCAGGAACAATAATGGAATTTTCGTGAAGTCGAGATAGTTTTCTAACGACGCTAGTGTCACGAAATATAGAATTGTGTTTGGTCTTGAAGGAATGACAGTCTTCGAATTATTTTCTTTATCAGATCTATGATCGACTTCAGCCATTCAGAAAAAAATGTCTAATTCAACTCCCTCTCTATTAGCCCATTGTCTGGCCACGAGTTCATAATATAAAAATTTTGACGCCATGTAAATGACTGACCTCTCTATATTTTGGACCTTTACTTTAAAGGATCTCTAATTTTTAGTGGGAACTGTATGGAGATCTCCTGTCACAACACGACGACATGGATTATATTTAAACTGAGGCAAGCAGCAGGAACAATCTATAGGGTTATGAAAGTCTTTCAGATCTACACATTTCAAATTTTGTTTATAGTTAAAGATAATGGAAGCAACCGTTGGTATATATTTATAGGAAATACGAGGCGACTCCCTCATTTTGAAGTATGGAGTAATATTATCTTTAACAGACTTAGGATTTAAAATGTGAGACCTGGCATTTACGATGATCGAAATCAAGTCTAAGTGTGAAATAGTTCTATTCCTCAATGTACATTTATACCACCCCCATATATCAGTGTCCCAATAAGTCAAATATTACCATTACTACTGCCATACCCCACAAAGCCACCTGGCGCAACAAATGTTTATATATCAAGGATAATCAACATATAAATGCAACTAGTAAGAGTTCGCTACAATCTAACCTAATAGAGTCTATTAGCCATGAGATGGTTAAGAGTTCACGTCAAAGTTTAATAATGATAGTCATTCGGTCACACTGACCACTGTAGGTGCGCAGCTTTCTGTAGATCAATAGGTGTAGTTCCTTAGGTAACGATCCATAGGTAGCGTGGTACGCCGCTTCCTTACATCCCTCCCAATGTTACTAAAAATATCCTGACACGGTATTTTCTTTAAAAGAGTGTTCGTGCAACATGTTCTGTTTGTTGATTTATAGTCGGTAATCGTCATCTGCATCCCATTCATTGTCCACGATAATCGATATACAAATGTTGAAATCAGAGCTCCAGTAATGTAACAATAACAAATATATTCAATCAACTGAAGATCAGTCTGTCTACCGTTATATCACTATCTACAGTTTAACTCAATAACGGCAAGGGTCGTCGTCTCAACCAATACCCTAGTGAGTCGAAAGCGGGCAAGGCACGGTGTCTCCTCCCATACCCACAAAGTCTGTTAGGCCATTGGAAGAATCGGATACACGGTTCCGTCGGTGTTGGTTTTATCCATTGTTGGCGCAGTAAGCGTGGCAGTGGGTACCATAGCATAGGTGTGTTGTATACTTATAAATTATTACCAGAATAAGAAATCCTATTGCTATGATTACAAAAATCCCAAAATAGTACCACTTTGATAGGGGCTCCTCTACTTTAACTTCCCTCAGATACTCTAATAGTGTCAGTTGATACTGTTTTAGTATGTTTCAATTCTTTAAGGATGTTCTCAAGAGCAAAATTGTTACTAGCTAGTTCAAGTGGCTCCCAGGAATGATTATATTCTTTATCGCATTGAATTTCTTAATAGTATCAAACGGTTGTTTTATTTCATATTTGCTTTTCTGATCGGGCAAATTAATTTGAATAGTCGTGACAGAGCCTTTTACAAATTGTTTTAGTGTTTGAGGCTTCGGTATGTCATTTACAATCAAACTTTGACTGCCTAGCCGTTTTTGTATCATATTTAACCCTCTAGTGCCCCACGTCTCATATATGATACATAAAATTATTCAATCATCAGTGGTGTTATCCGTATTAACTCCTTTAGGAATCTTTTTTTTTCAGAACAAGGACTCCACTTGTTAGTTTCGTATTTCAACCTAGCTCTAGATTATGTCACTTCTGAAAGTCATCAAAAATGGCTGCCTTCAAGTATATCAACACGTCCTTGGTAACAAAAAAGATGTTGGATTAGAGTCGAAAATGGTATGTTTTTCACTTTTCCTTACTATAAAATGAAACATGAGTTAGTAAAGACTTGAGAGAAATAGATATTGATGTACTAAATATTTTTTAATACCAAAACACATGTGCATATTTTATGTTGCAAATATGATACAAAGGACATAAAATATTGTGAAAAAAATGATTCGTTGGGTGTTACTTTACTATAAACATTCAGTCTGCTCTTGCTATGAATGAATTAACTTTCATATTGTGCACAGTGTCTGATAAAATTTTTATAAGCGTAAATATAGCAGTACACAATGTATCATATACTACTTTAGGCATAAAACCAGTTTTGTAAATGCTACTTATTTATGTTTGTAGAGTTCCATGAATACTGGAAGGGAAGAAAGAAAAGCGGCTAGTGCTGTCAAAGACCTATTCAATGCTATGAGGATAGATGATAGTGACTTTGAAGAGTTCAGGCGATGCATTCAGTGTTAGAAAGTCTGACATGGAATGCAGTTATTCCTCTGAATCATCTGAAAATGAGGTCCAGTATGCTATTCTTGAAACGAAGAAACGGAAAAGAAATGTGAAAGGATGATCAAAAACTCGTAAGAACACATGAAGCTCGAGCGATTTTGAGGCAGATGTGCCTTTGGCGAGGTTAGCAGAAAGGCATAATAAGGAATGTCGTTCGAGTGATTCGGAATCTGATATCCCATTGGCAAAGATGGCAAAACAAAAGAAAGACAAAAAGAAATAAAAATAAGGAGAGAGCCGAAAATAAGGAAAATGAACCGTCTGGGGTTAGGGAGCTAGATGTGAATGAAGTGGCCGATGACCAAGATTTAGTTAATATTCTGCCAGCACTACAGAATCGACAACCTGAATGGGAATAGTCAAATGAAAATTTCGAGGCTCCGACCTGTACCTTTACGGGTCAGTTGGAAAGTCGCCCCGTTGATGGTAAACTGAAAACCCCTTATCAGTCTTTCAAACCACTTGTGACAGATCTGATGATAAATAACATTGCAGAACAAACAAATATTTATGCAATGCAAAAGAAGGCATTCAACTTGCAACTACTTCTAAGGAGATCGAGATTATGTTGGGAATATACCTGAGGATGGGATTGGTTCAAATGCCAAGGGTGCGGGCATACTGGGAACATGAGAGTCGCAGAAGCTATGTCTCGAGGACGTTTTGAAAAACTGGCATCTATGCTACATTTTTGTGACAACTTGAATGTTTCAGATGAACAAATGGGAGAAGTTATGGAAACTTCGACCATGGTTAGAAACATTGAGAAATCAGTTCCTGCAAATTCCAACCGAGGAAAATCATGCAGTTGATGAAATAATCTCCTCTTTCAAAGGAAAGTCCAGCATTAAGCAATACATAAGAGGAAAACCAAATCCTCGGGTCTTCAAATTGTGGGGTAGAGCTGGATCATCAGGAACTCTATATGATTTTGATGTGTATCAGGGAAAGGTTGCAGAGAAGGCACCATATTCCATAGGAGCATTGCTCCAAACAATTATAAAATCTTTGCAGACAATTTCTTTATCTCTCTATCCTTGATAGGGGCCTTAAAGGAAAGATCCTTGTGGTATGTTGGAACAGTGAGATCTAAGAGACTGAAGGGATGCACACTTAAACACGAGAAAGAGCTAAAGAAAAATGACAGAGGATCAGTCGATTATAAGGTAGAAACAACCTCCGGTATCATAGCTCTTAGATGGTTTGACAATAAATCTGTTGATGTGTTGTCATCATTTGTTGGACCAGAACCAATGGGAGAAGTCCGAAGATGGGATAAAAAGTACATCAATATCCCTCGACCAGAAATAATTACAGTATACAACAAATGGGAGGAGTCGATTCTCTTGTGTCACTCTACAAACAGAAAATGAAAAGCAAAAGATAGTACATGTACATTTTCTGGCACACTCTTCTCATTGCTGTAGTGAATGCATGGCTATGGTACAAAAGGCATTGTGTACTGTTGAACGAAAAGCCCATGAAACTACGCAATTTCAATCGGGATGTAGCATCAGCCCTTATGGATTGTAAAGAAAAGTAGGCCGTCCAAGATGGTTCTCCCCCCCCCCCCCCCCCCCCGGAAAACCAAAACCAACCCCAAGAAGAGTGTCTGGTGATGCGCGGCACGATAAAGTCGATCATCCGGGATGACAAACGACAGCGTTGCAAATTTTCGTGTTGTGACGCACTTTCTTGTGTGAAATGTATGAAGTGCAATGTGCATCTCTGCTTAAACAAAGAACGACATTATTTCACAGCTTATCACTAAGAAGCAGAAAGTGTTTGATTTTAAAGTCAACACATATACTCTAGTCAATCAAATGTCTAGTCAAATTCAATGAAGTTCAGTTTTGCAATTTTTATCACTTAATATTAGAATTTGAATTTATTTTACATTTCTATGTTGTTTTTTGATGTTGAATTTGCAAAAAAATAAGTTTAATTCTTCTTGTTGTTATTTGTATTTAATAAAGTTGCCAATTAATAGTTAATGAGTATTTTTAATTGAAATAGTTTTGAAAGGAAAATCGTATCATATCCGATACATTGTATCATATTGTCCAATGTATCATATATGATACATTCCGTAAATTACACATTTTTTCAAATTTTCCGGAAATTCGCCAGTTTCTACCCTTAGAATAGTGTATCTAACAATATAACTAAGTATAGGTATTTTCATATAGCTCTTCATGGGGTTGGGCACTAGAGGGTTAATGACCACTTGAGGTGACCTGGCGACGTCATCGGCCGAAGACTTCATTTAAATAGGAAACTTGATTCGTTAGTTATTCTCAACCATATCGGCCTAACTCATCAAATTACAGCGCAAGACGAAGAAAGGTGCATGTATATCGGTCAAAGAAGTTTTCGTTTCAGTTTCTTTATATGTTAATCGCAAATACCACGTATGATGGGAACCGAAATAATATGATTTTTCTGTTAATTAAAATCGTTTCTTGTAATTCAAGAGTTTATCATCTCCTTCATGTGTGTATTAACACATGGCGCCTAACTATGGATACTAGTATCACTAAGCTTTAATTACAAAAATTCAAAACCTTTCAACAATACTTTCTTGCGAGTTGAGAGTTTTTTTCCACTGTTTCTGAACTTCAGCGGTGTTCAAATTATGCAAAGCTTGATCTCCTAGTTCTGACATTCTATGGGCGTACAGCGATACCTCTTCATCTCGTTTTGCTTAACCTTTTGCAGTAATGACAGCACGTACTGTCAATCCGTTACGAGCGCGAACTTTGTTGATACTCTGCCTTCTCTTGATTCCAATTGAATGCGGGATGATCATCGTATAAACGTTCAATAAAGTCGCTAACGGCGTCGCTACTCGTTATGTGAGAAATTACTTTTGTCTCATTCTCTGTTACACCGTTCAGTTTAGCACATTTTCCAATGCTTTTAATCCATCTATCAAATTGTTTTGGTTTAGTTCCGTCTAAAGATCTAAAAACTGCACTAAACCTATCAACTTGCCTACCTAACCCTTGAAAAAGTAAGGGAACATCAATATTTTCAGGCATGGCGATTTCAGAAAAGTAAAAATCAGACTACCAGAAGAATAGGCAGAATTACCGCATTAAATGCCCATACTTGTGTAACGGTCGAGCCTCTGCGTTGCACCACCTTAAGGTTCAGATCAGTTTGGATATTGATACAGGAAATACCCGAGTTACCGGTCTTATATACACTTAGTAAGCTCCGAGTGTTTTGAAAGTTTTTCTAGGCGGTATCCGGTAGAAGTGGGATTATACGAGATTTACCCGTACAACTGGAATTTGCTCAGTAAGCCTGAACAAAACACAATAAGTGGGAATAACCCGCTAATTCATAAGCGAGATATTAATGAGAATCACCTTTTATTACAGTGTTTGGACTCTGATGTACAATTTGGAATAACGAGCAAAATGTAGCCAAAGTTCAAAATATATTTATTAAGAACAATAAATCTCTCCACAATAATTTACTTTATAATATAATATAATCTAACAATACTCACAGTTTACAGTAAGTGGCAACACTGGCAGCTGAGTCTTACTCGACGCTCGGAATTTATATTGCTACCGAAAAGAATAACACAACCTTCAATAAAGGGGTAAAATAATAATTAAACCTCTGATTTAATTCAAAATTACTTGATTCTACAAAATTTATCTAGAATAAATCTCAAATCTTCAAATCAGATAAAAATGTATGCAATTAACTAATTTAAGAAAATACAAAATCTCGTTTAAAAGTTTAAATAGCAAGAAATAATAAAAAAATAACCTTTGAAATCAAGCCATATTCTGTAATTTAGAATTTTGCTGAGACATACCCAACAAAATCTAGAAGTTAAAAATAAATGCAGATAATTCGAGAATGACCCAAATTAAATACTGCAAGTTTCTAACGTGTTAAATTAAATTCCTAAGAAAAATACTATTAACTCAAACGATGAAGTCAGAGTCACCGACCACAGTGCGATCACTGCTTATCTACCCTTCTGGCCGTAGCTAAGTTAGGTTCGTGGCTACATGGAGACCCCGGCAGCTCCTGTCGGTGGGCGCCGGTGCTTGGCTCAGAACCGACAAAGCAGTAGACAATTGCTTTGCCCAATGAAATTATAAAAATGTTGAATAAATTATTAAATATTCATAAATTAATTGCATATAAATTTGACAATATATAATTTCGTAAGTTAAGAGATGGTACAACGGAAAAAAATAACGTTTGAATTCCCGAGCTCTAAGAGATGTAGGTTCCGTGACTTCAATACACTAGAAAATGGCTGCTAAAATGAAAGACTTAAGTAGCTGCAGATAATCGATCAAAATGTAGTTTAAAGGACAAATGTAAATGAGAATACCAAAGAATTCAATTCAAGAGGATATTTGCGATTGAAACATAAGGGATTTCGATTATCATTCAAACAGAGTTATGCATTTAACGACCATTTGGTCTCAAATAAAAAGGAACATCTCGAAACGATACAATGGGCATACAGCAGCTGATTAACAGGTGCGTGGAGACAATTCCGGTAAATAATGAACTGTAGAGGCAATTAGATTGCACAAAACGATAAAAATGGTTAATACAATGATGAATATAAATTAATTATGATTATATTAATTCAAAACTAAGTATTCTCATCAAATATTCAATAATAAGGACAATGTTGAACACTGGCTATCAACATGCAATGTTGCAAACCCTCACACTTGTTTGCATTATACAGGGAAGAATGAGGAGCGTTCTTTGTAATCTTTGTAAAATATTTTATGACACTTGCTCAATTCCGTCAATCATGGCAGGAAGTATGAATTAAAAGCCAGAGAGTGATACCTCAAACAGTCAAGAAATGAACACCAGGAGATAGAATTTGAACCCACAGGTTCAAGAATGAACCTTTCTTGGGTGCATCACCAGATAGATATGTGTCATGCAGATGTTGTGGAAAGGATTGTATAGAAATCAAATGTCCATATACCCATGCTAACGTATGTCCCAAGCAAGCTACAGTCATTGGTTGTATTATAAAGAGTGAACTTCCAATATTGAAAAAGGTGTATCATTACAATATTATTGTCTAATTATGTGTCAACTAGAATCTAACGCTTTCAAAAAGAGAACGGTGTGATCTGACTTCATTCACACACAGTGACATCTATACACAAAGAATTGTATTTGACAGTGAGCTCTAAAATAGCACGGAGGACCAACTGAGGTTGTTTTACAAGTTGTATATACATCCAAAATTCAACTCTTTGATGTATGCATGAGTATTGGATCTGGTTACCATATTTATAAGTGATAAACGCATGATTTTCTGAGAACCCACAATCTATATAGCTATTGCTTATAAATAATAACTATTTATGAAAGTCTTGAAAATTAACTATCGGAGGCCCTCCCCCTCCCCATTCCTGTGTATGGTCATGGTCACGCTATCATGTGCATTTGCAAATAGCTGTTTTCCCCGAAGACATTCATGTTTCACAAGCACATCTTCTTTCATGTATACTACATGTAATGTGATTTTTGATACTTAGGACCTAAATGGTTATCCTAATGACCTGGGTTTACCCAAGTTTCCATTTCAGTTTGTTCAAATGAGTTCGAACCTTACTAACATCTTTTAAAATACTGAAGATTAGTTTTCTGCAACAATTATTTTTAGTCAGGATTACATCAGCACCTAATAAAACTTAAGTCACTGTGCAGAGTCTGCGGACAGGGAATACCATATTCAGCGAGATCGTTTGACAAAGAACTTTTTTCTTCCGAAATTCAGAACCTGTATCACATTCATGTTGCTAATGAGAGAGAGGGGTGGGAGCCAAATAGAATATGCAGCTGTTGCAAAATGCAGGGGTTTTTTTTCAGATTTAGAAAAGATGAAAATGTGCCGTTTCATACTCCTCCATTGTTTAAATTCAAAGTACACAATGACAAGTATTGTGTGAAAAGAAAACACCGGGAGTGAAAGCAAAATGTTGTAAACGCCCTGCAGAGAAGAGTGATTCTGATAGTCCCGATGATGATCAAGAGCATTGAGACAAAACTATTTACGTTTATGATGAAACAGTTTTCCCAAGCATGGTGATTGACAGTCTGTCACCTAATACTTTATATATTTATATGCAGCATATGCCAAGGCATCCTAATGATACACCTTACATTGCATGTTGTGGACGTATTTTTGACATAACTATCACAAATTGGCTTGCTATAAAAATCAAGGGTGTCGGAGAGTAATCGGTGATGGTGGTGTGGCTGTCCTACATGGACATTTGTTGCAGGTTTTTGAATCTTTGACATTGACATGCAAACACTGCATGGCCAATGTTAGCATCCAAAGTGCAAAATTCCACAAACTTCACTGCCAAAAAAAAAAAAAAAATAAAAAAAAAAAAAAAAAAAAAAAAAAAGAAAAGAAAAGAAAACTGCAAACATATACCAACCCCGGCCTAGACAATCTATAAGAGATGTGTCTGCAAAAAATGTTAGACTTTGTCGTTTGAAGCCAGTCGTTGATTACGTTAATGACTATTGTACATTAAACAATGAAAAAAATTGCTGTTTTATTCTTTTATTCACCCGAAAGACCAAAATGACCCTCGATTAAAGATATAGAAAAAATATGGGGTTCAATAGGTGGTCAACTTTCAGCTGACAAGTGTTTGGCACTGAGGATAGATTTACTTCAAAGCGAAGGTAAAAAAACAATAGAACTTTTTAAAATCCAACTCTGTCAACGTTTTGCAGCCCCGTTATGCTCTAGACTATTGAATCTAGCTACCTTCCCAATAATGATGCTCAGTAAACCCTGAATAAGAAGTTGTTTTAATTTAAAAATCTTCAAAATCAGCAGAATTAGTTACTAATATTTTACATCAGTTTGATACAAATGCCCCAGAAATACCCGTCCCTGTTTTTGCTGGTGTGCGTTTTCAATACGGCATACCCATCAGCAGTTGCGAAATCTATTTTTGAGTTAAATGACAAAATATAAAAACCCCGCGGGTTTACAGCAACAACATGTCACTTTCAAAACAATTATTAAGGATTAGAGTGATGGCATGGAGGAGGTTTCAATTCATAAAGAAATATCTGACTCCATGCTGCATGATAAAGCATTCAGGTTTTCTTTTTGTATTTTGAAAATCTTTGCAATTTTAGAACAAGTACATGTATTTCTGTACACGAGAATGAAAAGCCGAATTCTGTCAGAACAAACTGACCGTTATTAGAGGCTATTGCTGATGACGGGTATCAAAAATTACATGTACCAAACCAATCGAACTAGAAAGAAAGCTTGTGATAAATAGTGTCATGAGAATCCACCTTGGCAATGGGATTTTTCAGAACCACCAGTTATGTTTTATAATACAATGGTAGATGAGAAAAGGGACAGGTCAGATGCCGGTTTGCAAGGCAGTGGATCAGGTTATCTCTACATTATGCCATGCAGATATGTCATTTGCACTGTCCTATTTTGGCTCCTTTGAAATTACTCGTTCTTTTGAAGAAACAAAACGTATTGCATAATTAATTCGTGTAATTTCAAATAATCTTTCTTAAAACGAAATACAAAAACTCAGCAAAGGAGTGAAATGCACCCCATTTTCCGAGAATGATCAAATTCAGAAGGGGATTGAGGCCATCCATGCTGACACCAATGTCTGGTAATTTTTTTTAAATAATTGTTAGGGAAATGGCAGGGATTACTGCTTGGAATGTTACTCAAGATATCAAAGATTTGGTCAAAGCTGCAGAAAATCTGTTTGATTCACACATGAAAGCAAAGGTTGGCCTCGATTCCCTTCTGTTGATGCCAGGAAATTATGCCCATGAATTGTTTAGTAGTCCGCACGATATTTTATTCGCTCATGTTGAAAAAAAAGGTTTCGTGGTGAATTTTTAACTAAATCTAATGAAATTCACTCTGTGTACAGATGTGCAAATCCTGTAGTAAAAAATGCATGAGAAAGTAAAAAACAACTACAAGAAATTGACTGTAGAAACGAATGTTTTTCTTATTACACATTTTGAATATGCAAAGTGGCACACTACCTCCATAAAGTTATAAAACTTGTGCAGCAGCTCATTGAGGATCCTCGGGACCAGGTGCTGCCGGAGCAATGAGTATTGAAGGCAGCGAGGCGGGCAATAAGTTGTTCAGACATTTTCGAAAGAATCTGGCTCGTTGTGGACCCACAGTTGGTGGTTTGCGAGACGTTTTAGTAAAACACTGGCTCTACTCAAGTTTCACACTTACCTCACTAGGAGAAGTTGAGCATGAGAAACAAAAATGCTCAGTGTGATAACAAACATCTCAAAACAGATACACTCGTCCTGTATTAGCATTAGAGGAAACAAATCATGCTAGTTAAACTGTGGAATAAGAAAGACACTTGCCTTCAACAAAATGTTGTGCATTATCCATAGAACATACAGTTGGGTGCAGTCCTAACCTTACATTCAAGTGCACTTGACAAGTTCACTACAAGTTTAGTTTTTACGTCCTGAAAACCAGTCATAAAGTTTAGTCAAGTGCACTTGATAACAAGTTTAGTTTAAAGTAATTCCGTCTTTAAGTTTACTATCACGTGACACCAAGTTTACTTTTCGCGTTTGTTTATTACAATTATCCAGTTTCGTATAACATGATAGAAATAATTGTCTTATTATTTACAATTGCATATTTTATATAAAAAGATTGTTTTAATAGAAAAATATAGTAAATTTACATGTATTTAGAAAGTAAACTAAACTTAAAGTGCACTTGGAGTAAACTTGGAATCAAGTTTAGTACTAAACTTGGAATCAAGTTTACTACTAAACTTGATTCCAAGTTTACTCTGTTGTCGCCAAGTAAACTTGAAAAGCAGTCATAAAGTTAACTCGAAGTGCACTTTATGTAAGGTTAAGACTGCACCTAACTGTATCTAGTAAAGTCAATAAAATATATTAATACTATAAAGGAAAATATTTGCATTGTTATACATCAATCTGAGCTTTAGTTTAACACTCAAACAATTACTTTGTTGCTATTCTGATATTTTTGTTAAAGAATTTGCATCCACAAATGTATAGCACTTCCAGTATAACCAAGAATGATAACTCATCAGCAGATATTTGCTAGGGAGTGTATAATGACTGTATGGTTAAAGCAAGCTTAAACGTAGTGTTCACAGTAAAGAGTTAGCCTGTTCCCTAGGCCTTCCCATAATGCTACCGCAAACGAAGGCCAGGCATGCACTGTTTAATGGCGGCCTCCACTGGAGAAAAAATGGCGTCGAGCACGGTAGGTTTAGCATGGGATTTGTCTGGTTCTACCCTTTCCCACTGTGTCACTTTGATTTTTTCTGCTTATGTCATCTCTACATGGCCATATATGTATCATTAGGTCACTCGCTTCTATAGGACATACTATTTGAATAGCAAATCAGACGTGCGAATCGACGGACATTATTGCGCAATACTTGTGTATTCGTATAGGTTTTTACTATGTAAATAACGGGAATTCCACATCATCTACCATGAATTGTGTCATGTTTAAAGACATAGACGATCCTTCGACTGGATTTGATAGATGACACGCTTTATAGCGCGAGAAATGACAATGTGTCTTCCTCTGATCTTGTACAGTAACGTGTCATTGCGTTATGTCAGCAAGTGATAAAGGAATGGCAGTTATCATAACCAATAAGATTCTTTCTAATTACAATTCTTATAATGTTGATAAAAGTAATTTATAGATACATTACTGTACTGTATCTCATTTCTAAAGCAAAAATTAAGATTTAAGATAAATGCACACAAAAATCTTTGTAGTACAAGGTAGTACAGCATACTTAAATAGCATGCAGATATCAGTTCAAGTCTGACCAGACATACATCATGTGCATTTTACTGTTTTATTATCAACATTATAGAACAGTCAACATGGTCAATACTGATAAAGTGCATTATAACCATGGCAACAAAATTGTAGATAATTATAAAAGAATAAAAGAAAAGAAATATTTTCATTTTGATAGGAACACTGTTGATATGTTGCACTAATAAATAAATGAGCCCATTATTATAGAGAGGAACTTTAATAGGACGTTGTGTGTATTTTGTAGATGGAGCCTTTTCACAATTATACTAAAAGTAAAACACCTATAAAAACATCAAAGGAGAGGGTAAATTCTTTTATTCCTTTGGAGTTTCACAACTATGTTAAATCTACTCCCTCTAAATCTGGAATAAAAAAGAGGCTGAGGGGGACTCCTACAGGAGAAACCCCTAGACCAGCAGAAAAGAGACAGGTTTGTTAATCTTTTAAATTACACAATTATTTTTGCATTAACCATATGTTTGTTTGTTTGGTTGGGTTTTTTTCATTGCTTTATGTCACACTTACGAATATTGCACATTTATGTTGACGGTATCAGACTGATGCAGGTTACAGAAATTTTGACCTTTGCATATTAGACCCACCCGAAGCAGTGAGGGTTCTTTAATGTGCCACGTCTGTCGTGACACGGGGCATCGGTTTTTACTGTCTCATCCGAAGGAGAGACACCGGAATGACTTCAGTGATGCTCGAACCCCCAACCTCTCGGTCAGTGGGCCAGCGCTCTAACCACTGGGCCATGCCCGCTTGCATCAACCATATGAACTTGGTAAATAACTTACAATGCATGTATTAAAATGTTGTGTAGATGAGAGGGGGTTTCATAACCACACCTTTTGCAGGATTTTCATAAAGTTTTTAAAATGTGAATCTGAATTATGCACAAATAAATAAGAGTATATAGCAAAACTTGTGTTTCAGACTTTCTGATCAAAGTGGTCTGATGCTGAGACTAAATGTATGGCGAAATTCATAAATAACAATCCACCAATGCAGCCAATATCAAATCAGTATTGGAGATCTTGTGCTACTGCAATAAATGATGAACTCAGCACATCTAGAACAGGTTGGTGTGTGTATGAAAACATAAATTTATCCTAATTTTTAATCAGTATTATCACTTTTATTTACAATTTTAAAATGTATGCTTTTACTTCAGCCTGATTTATACTTGATATCCAAAACTGAATAAGTATTAATATAATCTCTTTTATACTTATAGTCATGTCTGATCTTGCATAATTTAGGGTTTTGCTGATCTACTATAATAATGTTAGTAAATTTTACTTGTGAGAATAACCTGAATGTGCCTAATACTTTTGTCAAATGTTGTGATGTTTCTATTGAATATGAATGTTAAATATTATGCTCTGATTTGGAAATAAGCTTATTCTATTCTATTAATGAAAAAAAAAGACAACTGTAATTATACTCAATGGATCGTAGGTGCTGTGAAAGTTGCTTTCTTATCTTATATCAAGCTTACAAAATTAAAAATATATGTACGTACTAGTAGCAAAAAAAGTTGTGAATATATCATATTTAACGTTGATTGTATCTTAAATTATATTCTTGTAAACACTCTTGTAAATAACTTGGAACCTTAAAAAAATTAGTAACTCATATATGTTTGAAACAATTTTCACAGGCTATACAGTAATTAACAATATATATTATCTATAATTTTTTGCCATCGTTATAATGCACTTTATCAGTATTGACCATGTTGACTGTTCTATAATGTTGATAATAAAACAGTAAAATGCACATGATGTATCTCTGACCAGACTTGAACTGACATCTGCATGCTATTTAAGTATGCTGTACTACCTTGTACTACAAAGATTTTAAAACTTAATTTTTGCTTTAGAATTGAAATACAGTACAGTAATGTATCTATAAATTACATTCATCAACATTATAAGAATTGTAATTAGAAAGAATCTTATTGGTTATGATAACTGTCATTCCTTTATCACTTGCTGACATAGCGCAATGACACGTTACTGTACATGATCAGAGGAAGTTCTGAAGACACATTGTCATTTCTCGCGCTATAAAGCGTGTCATCTATCAAATCCAGTCGAAGGATCGTCTATGTCTTTAAACATGACACAAGTCATGGTAGATGATGTGGAATTCCCGTTATTTACATAGTAAAAACCTGTACGTGAGAATACTCAAGTATTGCGCAATAATGTCCGTCGGTTCGCACGTCTGATTTGCTATTCAAATAGTGTGTCCTATAGAAACGAGTGACCTAATGATACATATATGGCCATGTAGAAATGACATAAGCAGAAAAAATCAAAGTGACACAGTGGGAAAGGGTAAAACCAGACAAATCCCATGCTAAACCTACCGTGCTCGACGCCATTTTTTATCCAGTGGAGGCCGCCATTGAACAGTGCATGCCTCGCCTTCGTTTGCGGTAGCATTATGGGAAGGCAAGGGGAACAGGCTAAGTAAAGAGTATTTTAAATCGAAGTATTATAAAGGAGAAGAAAATGTGCACGAGTGTCCAGAATGGGCTAATACTATTTCTTGCATTCTTTAAATAGTTCTTAAAAATTGAAAATTTATCAATAATACGACACTTGACTCGCCTCTGCATATTATGCAAACCCTTCCACTTAGTATGATAATATAGCTTTAATGGTCTTAGCTAGAAGTGCTTAATATATATGATGTCACATATCATTGCATGCATCTACATTGGTAGTTGCTAGTTTGAATGCTTTCTTTACATACATTGGTGGTGGAATACAATATGTATTGTACGTGCTCTGCATGCATTGAGATTTGTAGTTGCTAGTTCAAATACATTTCATGGCGGCCCATTTATGCCTGTGCAACAATTTCCAATAAACCGAGCTTATTGCACTAACGTTTTGGATTTTCACGCAAAAAATCGCAATTACTTTTAAACTTCTTACTCAGGGTTATAGATATCATAAACTACGTTTAGATCTTACTCAGACATTTTATCTTAATTTGGAATATGACTTTTCAGCAATACATATCCAGCAGAATTTCCCATCCCAATTTCTACGTAAAAAAGGAGGGGTAAAGGTTCCGATAATGTCATCCGCGGGTTGTAAAATTATTAAACTCTTTCGACATCGACAGTATGACCCCGAGATCATCGCTAAGATCGTAGTTCTTGTATTGGGTCCCTCTACAGTCCAAGGCAGACTTTTGATTGAGTTTTGCACGCTGATTGACAGGGCGGTGGGGATTATAACGGGCCTTGTACAAACCTTTTCAGAGGAGACAAGGTCCTGATCCTCGTCCCCTCTGACTGTTAGTCGGGACTCCTATTCATCACGGATCGAAGCTCGCTTACAAATGGGCAGGACACGTTTACTTATGTTGATGTCGCCTTACATATTTTTTGATAGCAACATATTCTAACGTTTCGTGTGTAATAAAATTACTATGACCTCTTTTCTTGATCGTTGTTCTCTATATCGAGGATTATTTATTAATTTTTAAATGTGTCCTTTGATTGTTCTGCTTTGTCAGATGTCTTCTGTTTTCCCTTTTAAAAGGCTAGTATCATATTACACTATTTAAGCCCCAAAATTTCGATTGTTCCACAATGACTCTTTTCCATTATGCCATCTCTTGTATGACGTCATCAGTGCATTATGAGATCGTGCAACTCTACCTCACAATTATTCTGAGCCTGGCATTATAGCCAGAAGGACGAAGGGCTAACTAGTACTTTCACAAATGGAATTGAATTTATAAAAACAGTGAATTTTGATAGAAAACCAGCATTACGTATGGTATGGACTTTTTAAAAATTGATGATAAGGACTCTGGAAACCAATTGTTCGGCTACTTTGATATCGGTATGACGGCACTTGACATAGTAGAAAGCCCCAGGTTATTGAATTTAAAATCTGTGCCTAGTTTACCGTCTACAGATTCAATCTCAAATCTTTACCTTGCAGTGAATCATATATCTGAATAAAATTTGAAATTTGATGTTATCTTCACTCTATTATGTATGGAAGTTAGAGCAATGTTGGCTGTATTCTAACTTCCCAAACTTGGAAATCGTGGCACATCTGAGCTCTACTCTTATTCTAGGTATCAGAATTCATAGTACGGCACCAGTCCATAATACAGAGGTTTAGATGTGTGGAAGGCTCTCACAGGGACCTCTTCAAATGTTACTTTCCTCCAAGATAGAGTGGAATCGTTAAGCATATGAAAAGAATTATCCAGAGTTTCTTGTTAACCAGAGAATTCAATATTTGCATTACCATGCGCAATAACAATGTTGCAATAAACCATGAAAGCGAAACTATGGCCACATCTCCCTCCAGGAATATCACCTAAAATTTCTTGATGAAATGCTGTCTGGCCCTTGGACAGTTTCAATGTAAAAATGATGGATAAATCCAAACCACAAGTCCAAAAGTCATGAAACCATAGGACATACAAAATCAGTGAAAATGAAAAACAAATGGAAAATAACAAAATATGTCTACTTGAAGAGCATATGTGAACCCCTGTGATGGAGTGAGATCAGGTGCCCGGGGAGAGTGAGCATCTCCTGCTTGCTAGCAACACCCGTCACATATACCCCGTAGAAAGAGTCAAATCGTGTGAATTCCATATGTATCTATATATGGAGAAGTCGAAGTAGGTAACCTTCTAGTATAGAAGGTGTCAAATCTGTGTAAAGTGATCGGAATCGGTCTCAGTCCAGAATATCATTTAAAAGTCTGGATAACGAGATATCATATGGTGTAATAAGAGTCTCGTAACGACCGTAGAACTTCCTCAGTGACGATGCTAGTCTAGCACATATATAACCCTGGTTGAGCAGCTTAACTGAAAGTCGCCTAGCCTTCAGAACAAAGTCATTGTAATTTGAACATGCTCTGGAATAACGTATTAACTGAGATATGAATACGCCGTATGCGGGCGATGATGGAATGTTGCTACTTATGAAAGGAAAGTTTGTGATAGCGAAATTGAAATCGTCACGTTTGTCATAGAGTGAGGTGTTCAATTGACCATTAATGTCGAAAGACAACATAATATCTAAATACGAAGTAGAATTACTAGTTTCTGTGGTTTCTTTGACCTCCAGTTCACTTGGATAGATGATGCTAAGGTAATCCGCGAATGAAGGATTATTAATTGAAAGCAAGTCATCTATATATCTGTAAGTAAAATTGAAGCCAAGAGCCAATTGTTTTTTTCCTTGCGAAAGCAAAGACTGAATGAACTCAGCTTCGTATGAATAAAGGAATATGTCAGCCAGAAGCGGAGCACAGTTAGTGCCCATTGGAATTCCGACAATTTGTTGAAAAACCTTACCTCCAAACACCACAAAAATGTTATCGATAAGAAAGTTCAACATCTGAATGACAGCTGTTTCAGTGTATTTATTTTTGGAATCAGAATTTTCCCTAACAAAGTAAGTTTTATCGTGGCCTATTACTATATATTTGAATTTGCGGCTTCCGTTTTTACTAGTAAATGCATTTTGAATAATTTCCGCTAATCTGTCTTTTAATTTCTGATGAGGGATCGTTGTGTACAGAGTCGAAAAGTCAAAAGACTTGATGGAGTGAATTTTAGTAAAACTTTTTGATTTTAGATGTTCTAACAACTCTTTTGAATTTTTAAGGATCCACATTTGATTAATTCCACTTCTGGAATATACTGTTTCGCAATATCTATGAAGGCCAGATTTAATTTCTGATAATATTTTTGTGAGTAGCATCGATACAGATGTTGTGGAACACTTCGAAGAACCAGCGATAAAGCGTTGTTTGTACGGAGTTTTGTGCATTTTTGGAATACAGTACAAATATGGAAGTTCTAAATTCAATTTATTTCAGTCAATACCAAACGTATTGAGGACAGATTTATGATTCTCGAGTACTTCCGAAACCGAAAAGTTCGTGAGAGTATAAGTAGGATTTCCTGGAGCTGAATTTAATCCTAATTCTTTCACTAGGCTGTCAAAGTAATATTTCTTACAAGTAAATGTATAATTATTAGATGCTTTATCTGCTGGTGTAATGATATAATGTTCTTGGAGGAAGGTACGTTCTCTGACAACATCAGGATCTTTAAAAATAGATTCGAATCTGGTGTTTACAGAACCTTGTAATTTTTTAATTTTTGATCTCAGCAGTACTGCAATAGATTTTATCCATTCCGAAAGAGTGTCGACTTGTACTTCCTCTCTTTTTGCCCATCGAGTGGCATATTCCTCGCAGCAGTTCATAATATTCTCAAAATTTTGGCTCCATGTGAATGATCTGGGTTCTCTGTATTTTGGACCTTTAAGTAAAAGTCCTCTTAATTTAGTGTTTTTAACTATATCGAGATCACCAGTAATGACATGGCCACAAGGAGAATATACGAAATTAGATGAGGAACATGCACACGGGTGAGAATGGCATGCAGAGTTGCTAAGATCAAGACACTGTAGAAACCCTTTGTAATTATAAATTTTGGATGCAACTGATGGCGTGTAGCTATAGGAAATACATGGCGGATCTTTGTTTTTGAGACTTATGATTTAAAATTTGGACGAAATTTAAATAATCAATGCCTTTATTTGCAAATTTAATTTTGATGAAAGGGCGATTAGATTTTTCCATAGAAATATCGGACTTGACGGGACGAAAAAGTCTAGCGGTCGATATGTCCATAATAATGCCATCTAGTCTATACTCTTGCAGAGCTTATATCAGTAAATATACGGTGTCTGGACGATACGTACAACTCGTGTAATTTTCTGAGTGAAATAGAATAAAGTTTTGTACGAATGTGATGAAGGTCCAAAGGTTTATTTATAAATGGCAAAAGAGCATCAAAGGAAATATTATGTATTTCAGGTTTGTTGTATTTGCGTGTACTATGACTTCGATGCCTCCTCTGGCTTTTGTTGAATAAACCGAGTACGTTAACTGATTGACACGCAGGACTAGTGAGATTACCAATACTACTAATATTGTCATTGCATCCATAGGGCGAAGCAGTGCCGAGACGTCTTACCCAGTATTCTTCTCTTTTCCGACGAAAAGGAGTGCTCAAATTGGCATTGTTTGTGGGGTGATATATTTTTTCTATAATTCTAATTTTCATTGAGAGAATAGAGTGGTCAGGCTGGTTGAAGTGGCGATAGAGTAATTGGTTTCCACCACAATTTATTTTGGACCTGTGACCTGATACTCTTGTACGGAGTTGTCCCTTTGTCTCTCCAACATATATTAACCCACAGAGTGAACACTCAATACCGTACACAATATTTGAACTCTTACAAATCAAATGGTCAAACCTATGCGTATTAAAGGTAGGTTTAGTTAAATTACTCGTAAGCGAATTGTCTTTAATTAAGATGTTGCAGGTTTTGCAATGTTTCGTCCCGCATTTAGATATTTCAGAATCATAAGGGGGAGAATTGGTGATCTGTAATTACGTCAACTAGTTTAACCTTACAGGGCTTGATGTTTATGAAGCTATCCGCATGTTGATACCAGAGTTCATTATTAGTGCTTACCACAAATGTTTGATTTCTAATGTCATTTAAGATAATATTGGGGACACCTAAGTTAACTGCTATGCACGTGTCCTTGCATATTACAGTTTGAGGCCTTTTTATAGTGGGCGACGCCTCAGCCACTATGGTTTTCTTATTAACATTGTCCATATATATATAAAGGACTGCCCGAAAAGTGTCCTCGGGAACAAATTGTCCACCAGCAGTGACACATGGACAGTTGTTGAAATGTAAAGATGATGGATAAATCCAAACCACAAGTCCAAAAATCATGAAACCATAGGACATACAAAATCAGTGAAAATGAAAAACAAATGGAAAATAACAAAATATGTCTACTTGAAGAGCATACAGATGGGTGCAGTCCTAACATAACATTCACGTTAACGCGAAAAGCGGTCACGAGGACTGCTTTAGCACACGTGCTAGGACTGCTCGACCGGATGTGCGTGCGCTCCTTGCGTTAACGCTGGAGAAAATTCGCGTTAACGCGATTTATTCCCGCGTGCGCTCAGTCCAGTCGGCCGTTCACATGATTACATTTGTAATTCTCTTTACAGTGGTACGGATGGAGGAAATAAAAGGAATTAATTGTATTACCGCAAATGTCGCAATATATACGTGCATTAAATGTGATGTTAAAATGACACCCCGCATTAAGGGTTTCATATGTAATATAATAATGGAAATCACCGTAGACATGCACTCAGGTATTTATGAAAAACTTCGTCAGTTTATACTATAAAAACTCTAGGAAAATCATATTCTAATTCTATTTTATTTATTTAATTTTAATTAATAAAATTAAGTATTTATTTCTTATTTGTTTATTTATTTATAATTTACTTATGTATTTATTCTTATTTATGTATTTACAATTGTTTTTTTTTTAATTTAGCTATTTTTCATAATATATGAATACCATGATTATCATCATTATTATTCTTTTCATTAATTCAATTATCATTATTATTATTATTATTATTATTATTATTATTATTATTATTATTATTATTATTATTATTAATATTATTATTACCCTAAAATAAGAATAAATTTCGTTATATTCAATGTTCGGAAATTGTATTCAATATTTTTTTTACATTCATCCCATTACTCGTAAGAGTTTTATTTAATTCTAAATATTTCCCTACATGCACACAGTAATATGTTTTTATATTTAAATATACAACGTATATATCGATTCTCCTTTAAATCCTTCTCTATATAAGTTGTAAGCAAGCGAACGTAGCTGTCAGTCACGTTCACGCGGCAGCCAAATGCGTGAACGCGGCAGTCCAGCGCGTTAACGCAGTCTCAAAATTTAGTTCACGAGAAAATCTGCGTTGACGCAAACGCGTGTGCTCAGCAGTCCTGAGCGCACGAGGAAAGCAAACTTCACGTTAACATAATGTTATGTTAGGACTGCACCTCACTGTATGTGAACCCCTGTGATGGAGTGAGATCAGGTGCCCGGGGAGAGTGAGCATCTCCTGCTTGCTAGCAACACCCGTCACATATACCCCGTAGAAAGAGTCAAATCGTGTGAATTCCATATGTATCTATATATGGGGAAGTCGAAGTAGGTAACCTTCTAGTATAGAAGGTGTCAAATCTGTGTAAAGTGATCGGAATCGGTCTCAGTCCAGAATATCATTTAAAAATCTGGATAACGAGATATCATATGGAGTAATAAGAGTCTCGTAACGACCGTAGAACTTCCTCAGTGACGATGCTAGTCTAGCACATATATAACCCTGGTTGAGCAGCTTAACTGAAAGTCGCCTAGCCCTCAGAACAAAGTCATTGTAATTTGAACATGCTCTGGAATAACGTATTAACTGAGATATGAATACGCCGTATGCGGGCGATGATGGAATGTTGCTACTTATGAAAGGAAAGTTTGTGATAGCGAAATTGAAATCGTCACGTTTGTCATAGAGTGAGGTGTTCAATTGACCATTAATGTCGAAAGACAACATAATATCTAAATACGAAGTAGAATTACTAGTTTCTGTGGTTTCTTTGACCTCCAGTTCACTTGGATAGATGATGCTAAGGTAATCCGCGAATGAAGGATTATTAATTGAAAGCAAGTCATCTATATATCTGTAAGTAAAATTGAAGCCAAGAGCCAATTGTTTTTTTCCTTGCGAAAGCAAAGACTGAATGAACTCAGCTTCGTATGAATAAAGGAATATGTCAGCCAGAAGCGGAGCACAGTTAGTGCCCATTGGAATGCCGACAATTTGTTGAAAAACCTTACCTCCAAACACCACAAAAATGTTATCGATAAGAAAGTTCAACATCTGAATGACAGCTGTTTCAGTGTACTTATTTTTGGAATCAGAATTTTCCCTAACAAAGTAAGTTTTATCGTGGCCTATTACTATATATTTGAATTTGCGGCTTCCGTTTTTACTAGTAAATGCATTTTGAATAATTTCCGCTAATCTGTCTTTTAATTTCTGATGAGGGATCGTTGTGTACAGAGTCGAAAAGTCAAAAGACTTGATGGAGTGAATTTTAGTAAAACTTTTTGATTTTAGATGTTCTAACAACTCTTTTGAATTTTTAAGGATCCACATTTGATTAATTCCACTTCTGGAATATACTGTTTCGCAATATCTATGAAGGCCAGATTTAATTTCTGATAATATTTTTGTGAGTAGCATCGATACAGATGTTGTGGAACACTTCGAAGAACCAGCGATAAAGCGTTGTTTGTACGGAGTTTTGTGCATTTTTGGAATACAGTACAAATATGGAAGTTCTAAATTCAATTTATTTCAGTCAATACCAAACGTATTGAGGACAGATTTATGATTCTCGAGTACTTCCGAAACCGAAAAGTTCGTGAGAGTATAAGTAGGATTTCTTGGAGCTGAATTTAATCCTAATTCTTTCACTAGGCTGTCAAAGTAATATTTCTTACAAGTAAATGTATAATTATTAGATGCTTTATCTGCTGGTGTAATGATATAATGTTCTTGGAGGAAGGTAAGTTCTCTGACAACATCAGGATCTTTAAAAATAGATTCGAATCTGGTGTTTACAGAACCTTGTAATTTTTTAATTTTTGATCTCGGCAGTACTGCAATAGATTTTATCCATTCCGAAAGAGTGTCGACAAACTTCACTTGATTTTTTCCCTGCATTAAATCTAGACAAATCAATTCATTTGTGGTATGTATATGTCCAGGTTAAGACCACCAAAAACACAAATTTTGTCGTCGTTGGTCATAACTGGATTGTTTCCATAAGAGGCGAAAACTGAACACCAGTATATTTTAATTCATCGTTTGAATTCAATGTAACATCATCTTTGTCAATGTTAAGTTTCACTTAAAAAATGCGGGATGCATTTCTACGCTGAGCCTCATGCTCATCTGAAGAAGATATAGGAGTCTTTAAAGGCAAGTGATGCGTGTCCTTCTGGGGCATAGAATTCAGTGTTTTCTAAGTCAATTTCAGTCCTTTTTTGTGTGATTTTTCTTAAGGAATCAGAGCAAAGTTGCTTATAAAGAATAGCCTTAAAAACTTGTACAAACTCCTAGCTTATGGCAATTTCAGACTCTATGCAGAAAAATCATAAGAACTAATCCGATTAAAAAAACCCCTAAAATATAAGCATTCCCACCACTTCATAAAAGCAAGACATTAACAGCAGTCATAAATGCATGTATATACTGTCGTATTGACGTTATTATTATAAGTAAATAGCATAATCAAAGCTCCAAGTCTAAAAAATGACTAAAACTGGAATGGGTGGTTTCTACTTTAAGAAGTGTTACAAGTCCCAAATACGGATGGGACCAGGTGTCAGCTTCTCCTACTAGCATTCCGCACCTGTCGCAAATTTTTTTCGCCTGCGGGTTTTTCACTAAAGCTCATAAGCCCAAACGTAGACGTAAACTTTACAACTAAATTTACGTGTACGTCAATTGAAGTTTTCTTGAAGTGTATGTTCATACGTAATGACATTGGTAAACATTGTAAAAGGTGTACGTTACGTTTGAAATTCTTTAGAGAGGAGAAAATAGTTCTTAGCAAAGTTTACGTCTACGTTTGGGCTTACGACTTTTAGTGAAACTCTAACGAGTACAAACATCCCATAAAGAAATATGAGCTGAATTCCATCGTTCATGTCATAATATCCAGTGGCGTAGCTAGATTAGAATGTTGTGAAAAAAAAAACACAGCGTGGCATAATACGGCCGTCGCTTAGTACGAAGGGGAGAATTATGAAAGTATGGAAATATTCCCCCTTAAATTGTTCCATCCCCAATAGTTCAATCTGTAACAAAGTTGTCTAACCAAGAAGTACTACGACTTTTACCTTCGGCCTGGAAAAACAATAAGTGTCTTTGTCTTGGCATGAGGAATAAGTGCACCTAGTCTTGGAATTAGGAGTAAGTGTACCAAGTATGACAGTCCTAGCCCCAACGGTTTGGGCTGTATCATGTCTAAAGAATTCCTACCAAGTAGTACCACGAACTTGACATGGGACTTCTGACCTTGAAAAACAATATGCGTCTTTGCCTTGGCATAACGAATAAGTGTTCCAAGTTTGACAATCCCAACCCACAACGTTTTGATCTGTATACTGCCTATAAATTTTCTTATCAAGTAGTGCTACGACCTTGACCTTTGATCTCGGACCTTGAAAAACAAAAGGGGTCCTTGTCTTGGCATAAGGAGTAAAGGTGCCGCGTTTGACAACGGTTTGGTCTGTATCCTGCCTACAAGGTCTGGACAGACGGACAACGCCATAATTTAATATTTCCCTCAAAGACAGGCGTATAAAAAGGCAGGGGCCCTGGGACTGCCATAAAGCCCCTAGTGGGTCCTCAAAACCTCAGAGATTTTAGCATTTTGATATAAACAAAATCCATATTAACAATGCAAAATTTTAAAATTTTACAAGAATGGTAAACATTCAAATAGATGTAAATATTAGTTATAATATACCCATGTCCAGCAATTTTTTTGTGAATTAATTTGCGTAAAGGGCGCTGGTAACTTGAATTATAGAGATAAAATAATTCGACCATAATTCAGTACTCTTACTGAATAAACCCATGATATACATACATATTTGAGAGAAATTATTTCAACAAATCGGGTTGGGAAATCAGATGAATTTAGATGAATCAGATAAAATTACAGAGGGCAAGAAATATAGATTCGATTCTCATTGTCTTTCGCTTGGGATGTTTACGTCGCCAATGATTCTCCCATAAATACTAATTAAGAAATTTCAATATGTTTCATAATTTACACGTGTTTATAATGTAAGAATTTATCCAGATTTAAGAGAATAGTTTTATAAGAGGGGTTTTAAACGAAGGATAACTCTATCTACTATAAAATTATCAAAGGTACTGGCGTGATGATTCTTACCGTTCGTGTTTTTGACTTGCACAACTGTACCAAAATTGTTATAGGAATAATATTGTTGCACAGCTATGAATAATGTATATGTAAATTGTTCTGGTCTGGAGGAAGCTTGATTGGGAAGGGGAGGGGGCATGGTTGAATCTAGGTGGTTGTAGTGTAGTGGAATATCTGCATACCAAGGTAGAAAATGACGCGGTTTCAAGTTCTAGACTCGCCATGTTTCCCTTGTCTTGTAATTTGTTGCTATGCAGTCTACATATATTTATTATTTTTGCACTCGGTGAGTAAACAATAAATATAGAACATATATACCTTAGAATTTAGTGCACCATATGCGCATTTCGACAACTTTTGTGTATTCAGTGACGCTCGTGGCCAAATAATTGGAATTATCAAAATATATCAATATTTGCAGAGCAGTTTTGAAACCAAAATGACCGAAACTTAAATTTCGCGTTCGTTTTATGTCAATACTGCGACTACAACCCTCTGGTAGAGGCAAGTGTTAAGGTCTGGGCTTTCAGTAAAGGAAACTCAGTTAATAAAGCATCCCCACGCTGTATGTATATAGAAGATTCTAGGTTCGAGTTAATGCTTGACCTTCTTATCTTTTCCCTTGCCTATTACGATTTGAAAATATCTGGCGTATGACATACATATTATATCGCATACTTCTGGTTTCCCTCCGATCCTGTAGCCCTTTCAACAGTAAACATTACGACTAAAATTTCCCTTACGAAGAAACTTACGAACTCGTTCCGTATCACATTGAAACCTACCAACATCGTGAGTCAAATTTGTTGGTGACTTTACGACTCATTAATACCAAATAAGTATATTTTTTGTCGTAATTTGAAAGTTACAGTGAACAAAGATGGTTGTATTCTTTATCCTTGTTTTGACGATACTTGTAAGTGTTATCAATCAGAGATCGTAAAAAGGCCGAAAAAGTATTCAAAAAGCATCCTATTACTTCTAATTTAAATAAAGTTCGCCCGTGTAGAGCTGCTGCCAGGCGCACAATTAATCATAGCAAACGTTTATCATGGAGAAATTATGTCTCCAAAGTCAATACTAGCACGCCTACTAATAAGGTATGGAAGATGATAAATAAAATTAAAGATCTTGTTCATAATTCTGATGCTTTAACATCTAAACACGATATTGCTAATTGTTTAAGGGAGACCTTTTCGAAAAACTCTTCTTCTGATAACTGTCTTCCTCAGTTTCGTCGTATCAAACAAAAATCCAAAAAAATAAAATTGAAGTTTGAATCAAATAATCAAGAAGATTATGAGCCTTTTTCGATCCAAGAATTACATTATTCGCTACAGTGCCCTAATGATACTGCAACTGGTCCAGATGAAGTGCATTATCAAATTTTAAAACATCTTCCATTGGAATCTTTACATATTCTACTAAATATATTTAATTACATATGGTTGAATGGCGACTTTCCACAATTGTGGAGAGACTCTATTGCTGTTCCCATTCCTAAGCCTGGAAAGGATCATACTTAATTACAGACCGATATCTTTAACGAGTTGTATATGTAAAAGTTTATAATGAATGATTAATGAGTGTCTTGTCTGGTTCCTGGAACACAACAATCTTCTCACTGATATTCAGTGTAGTTTCAGGAAGCAGAGAAGTACCAGTGATCATCTTGTGCGCCTTGAAACATATATTCGTGATGCTTTCATAAATAAACATGTATCTTTTTCGAACTGGAAAAGGCGTATGATACGACTTGGATGTATGGTATTTTAAAGGATTTATATGATATGGGTTTAAGAGGCAGTTTGCCTATTTTTATTTCAAATTTTCTAAAAGATAGACGTTTGAATATTCGACTGGGGTCCCATGTTTCTGATTCTTTTGAACAGGAGATGGGCATTCCACAAGGAAGTATGCTGTCTGTTACTCTTTTTAATATTAAAATAAATAGTTTGGCACAGGTGTTGAAAAACGATATCGATGGTTCTTTATATGTTGATGACTTTTTGATATGTTGTCGCGGGATAAATATGAATATGATAGAACTTCAGTTGTGTTTAAATAATATATTTCAGTGGTCTATTGAAAATGACTTTACATTTTTGAAAAATAAAACTTCTTGTGTGCAGTTCTGCCCAAATAGACGAATGCATAAGGACCCTGAACTTTTTATGGACGGTAATAGAATAAATGTTGTAAATGAAGTTAAATTTCTTGGTGTTATATTTGATAAACGACTGTCTTTTATACCGCATATAAAGTCATAAAAGTAAAGTGCCTGAAAGCCTTAAATATATTAAAAGTTTTATCTAGTGCAGAGTGGGGTGCTGAAAGTACAACCTTGCTTCAGCTTTATAGATCGCTGGTTCGATCAAAGCTGGACTATGGTTGTATTGTTTATGGTCCGGTCAGAAAGTCTTATTTACAGCTTCTGGACACCATACATCACCAGGGCCTGAGATTAAGTCTTAGTGCTTTCAGGACCTCACCTGTTTATATTCGGAAGCAAACGAACTATCTTTGAATCAAAGAAGACTTAAATTAACATTACAATATATTATTAAATTGCATGCGAACTCATCGAATCCTGCACTTACTTGTGTCTTTAAGCCGGAAGATGAAATTCAATATGACAGTAAACCGAATAGCATTAAAAATATAGGCTTACGTGTTAGACCACTTATCAGAGGCTGGCATTATACTATCTCATATAGCTAAATATGAAGTACCTTCTTGGCCACCATGGTTGATAAAGAAACCCCCAGTAATACTTAAATTATCAGATCATAAGAAATATGACACTAATTCTCTTCAATATCAACAAATCTTTTCAGAGATCGCCTCTTTGTATTCCAATTATAAATCATATTATACAAACGGTTGTAAGGATGAGGATAGAGTTGCAGCTGCTGCAGTAACCGATAATGACGTTTCTTTATCTATTCGTTTACCAATAATAAACTTCATGACGTCAAGCCAGTTTTTAAACATAACCAATCTTTTAATCTTTATAATCGTCGAGATGAAGTTGTTACTTATAGACTTCGTATAGGGCACACTTTGATAACGCATTCATACCTTTTAAAGGAAGAGCCTCCTCCAGAGTGTATCCCTTGCGGATGTCTGTTAAGTATAGAACATATATTGTCAGAATGTGCAGATACTGCACACATTCGAAACGAATATTATTCTGTGGAAAATATGAATAAATTATTTGATAATATCAGTATTTCCAAAGTTCTGGAATTTTTGAAAGAGGTTAATTTGTACAATAAAATTAAATATATTGAGATATGTTTTAAACGGGTATACATGTACATTTTAGCAATATCATTTATGTGTAGATACGATATACAAGGAAAGCTGGTCTTTACTTAATATTTTAAGTGCCTCTTTTTTTTTTAATCTGACTTGATTAATGTTAAGTTGTAATCGTCGCCATATGGGTGAAATATTCCCGGTGCGACGTACAACAATAATATTTCTATCTATCTATTTTGTTCCATGAAGATCAAGGATTAAGACGAGAAAGCGTTCGTGAAAAGGTTTTAAGAATTCACTTACGAGGTTCGTAAGTTAAAAAACTTAGGGCAATTCGTTAGGGGTTTTTTTTTCTTGTGAAAAGGGCTGCTGATGAGCTGACGTAACTTATTCCGTAACCTGGTTGGATCGTGGCCGAGAGATACCGGGTTCAAGTACCACGTGACTTTTTGAAGTCTTATCTTTTGGATGAGACACTGATAAGGTCACGTGTAACGGTAAAAGTCCGCGCATACAAGATACGTAACTACTTCGGTTGGGTCTGTTGCATTAGTTAAATTTCTATGTGATGCATCTAGCAGATGCTGACTCCAAAACAATCTGATCGTGACATTAAACAAGAAACAAAATCATCTTCTTATGTTTCTTTTGATCAATGCAAACATTCAGTTTACCGGGCCTGTTTTCAACTTTTGTTACAGATATGTGCATTAAAAAGATTTAAATATTGTCAGAAATATGTATGATGTGTGATGGCGACATTTGCCTGATGCATTGCACCAAAATTTAGGCCTATGCAACGGATCCGCCAGAAATATTGATAGATCTAGAGATGTGACCTTGTATCAAGGTCATAAAGCGTCCTGGTGCCAGGGTAACAACTGATGCAGAACGAACCACATCCACTTTTAGCTATGGTTTCAATGACAAAACACTATTTTAATAAAATTCACATTGATCTTTATCTTGGGTCAAGATCATGACACACTCTTGTCTGATGGGTAACAAGTGTGAAGTGTAAAGCAGATCCATGTTACCTCACATTTGAAACCCACGGCGGGGACATATATTTTACAAACATGCTCTAGCTTTAATGATTTTTATACGTTGAATTCCATTAGTAAGTCATTTGCATAAGCAGTGAAGTTGATATGTTTAGTACAGACTGATACAAATAGCGTGTCAAAATAAATGTTCTTTGTCAATTTCAACCGACACAGAACACCTTACATAAAGGTAAAAGGAAAGAATTTATTATGTCTGCAGGTGTATATCCAGAAATTTTCCAAAGGGATTTACCCTAATACCAAAAGCAGAAGTTCGGCCTCGGGGGGGGGGGGGGGGTCCTAAAATGTTCTCCTGCTCTTCTCTTTGATAAGGCCACTATGGCTGATTGCAGAACGTTTAGGTGTTCTGGTAGAATGGTTCAAATTCTGTTGAACAATTACTATGCACGTAATGGGGAGATCAAAAACAAGTCAAAGATTAGTTTGGAACATTAAGACACTCGTTGCTACCCATGACGTCCATACCGGCCGATAGCCGATGTAAATCACTGTCCGTGACGTCAAACTACAATTGAGCCGACGTAGCATAGTAAGATGCTGGACCTGTGGCCAAAAGATTCCGGACTTCACATGGAGACTTGTTATCCCGTTTGTCTGACAAGATGTAAAAATTGAGATCCAGAGTCACTGGACCGTGTCAACCGCGACACACAAAAGATAGTAATAATTGTCTTCTAAATTGAAAACTCTGAAGGCAGTCGTTGAGAATAATTATGTAGGAAAAGAAATTCTCTGGAAGTATGATAAGAATTTTAGTGTAATCTTTTCTATAAAGAGTATATTATTCATTTGTTGACAGCAAGTTATAAACAGTATTGTTTTGAAATCACAGTAGAATTTATTTAATTCAAATGAATATTTTTACTACAACATTATCGCGAAAAAATATAAGTATTTCCTTTCGCACTTCACATTGCAGCGGGTATAGCCAGTCCAAAATGTGATACTTGTACCGTCTAGTTACATGACGTCATTACCGATTTCCAAGATGCTTTGTTCTGAGTGTCACAGTGACAAAGTTGTAGTTGTCACATTGACACTCACAGTGGAGCACCGCGATGTTTATTCATAGATCCCATGTATTTGGAAGTTGCAACTGAAGCATCACATGCTTTGTTGGGTGCATCCCCTAAATTGTTTCATCGCAACACGACTCCCGTGCATCTTTTGCACTTATAGAAGTACAAATATGTAAGAAAAAGAAAGGTCATAGATTTAACCGAAACCTATAAAAAGCATACCACAGATGACGGGTATATGTCGAACACTACGTCGTCCTCTTTAATGCTTAGAAGATTATATGACATGTATTGCTATTTGACCTTCATACTTCCATCTATTCGTGAAGCGGTTTCGGTCTTGATTGATACAACAGGAGTATACCAAGGTCGTGTACACAGCTACAGAGACATTTATATGAATGAAAGGAGCCATCACGTAGAACATTACCGAGGGGATATGTTCTGCCCCCTCTTTGTCTCTTCAATTGTACCTATCGACCACTGGTCAAGAAAGGGTGCAAACTTTCGTTGTTTGATCCTTGAATATACTTTAGTACTTGTTTGAGGATGAGAATACGACAGCTTAGAGGGGTCAAAGTCAAAGTAGGTTAAAATTTACGGAAACGTTTTGGTGCCTGGTGTTGTTGTGTTGTAAGTAGGTATCGTGACAAAAATAAAATTGACTTGCCGAGATTAATTAAGCTTGATGACGTAATGAAGTATCAAAATTGCCGTAAACTGTCATTAAACGAGTTATTTTGGGCAACTTGTCATCTATCAAACAGTTAGTTGATTTCCTTTTAGTCAAGATAACATTTTGCGATTTTCCTCATGTCAATTTTAAAATAAATTGTCGTAATAAAGTTGCATTTCTATGAAAATCAAGAATTATCGACATTTGCAAAAAACATGGTACTAACGTATTGAATTGTATGTCGAGTTATTGTTTTAAAAATACTTTTTCGAGATTTCGTAAGTCAATTTCTCTTCGAAATCGAGTTATCAAACTCGCATTTGTATGAAAATCTCGAAATACTGAGTTTTCCGTAAAAGTTATCAATTGTCGTAATTACGAGATTAAAAGTCGTTATGACGAGATAGAAAGTCGTTGTTACGAGAAAGTAAATCATAATTACGAGTTTAAAAAGTCATTATTACTAAATTAAAAGTCGTTTTTATGAGATAAAAAGTCGTAATCACGAGTTAAGAAAACCGTTATTACGAGATAAAAAGTCGTAATTACATGTACGAGTTAAGAAAGTCGTGATGTCGTTATTACGATACTTTAGATCCTAATTTTATGAGTAAAAAAGTCGTTTCTACGAGATAAAAAGTCGTTATTACGAGTTAAGAATGCCGTTACTATGATTTAAGAAGGTCGTTATTACGAGATAAAAAAAATCGTTATTAAGGGATAAAAAGTTTTTATTACGACATAAAAGTCATTAATAAAAGTTAAGTACGGAAACGTTTTGGGGCCTGATGTTGTGTTGTAAGTAGGTATCATGACAAAAATAAAATTGACTTGCCGAGATTAACAAAACTTGGTGACGTAATGAACTCGAAGAGTTGCCGTAAACTGTCCTTAAACGAGTGCTTTTGGGCAACTTGTCATCAATAAAACAGTAAGTTGATATTTTTAAATAAAGAACATTTAACTCAGTATTCACAATATTTCGGTCTCCTGACCTTCTTCTAGTGAATTTTACTGGTATTGGTGGCTTAGGTTATGTAATATCCATCATATTTCATAACCGATATATGAAAAATACCAGTAAAATTCACTAGAATTTCACTAGAAATATTGTGAATACTGAGTTATTTGTTCTTTGTTTTATGACACTTCCCTTCGGAGGACTATTAAGATGTTTGATATTCTTTAAGTCTAGTTAACTTTATGCTATTTCCTTCATGTCAATTTTAAAATAAAAAATCGTCGTAATAAAGTCGTGCTTCCATGAAAATCAAGAATTTTTGACATTATTTTTGATATGTTGGAATAAACATGTTACTAACGAGAATTTTATCTCGAATTTTTGTTTTAAAAATACCAATTCGAGATTTTGTAAGTCAATTTCTTTTCGAAATCGAATTTAAAAAAAACGCATTTGTATGAAACTCTCAGAATATTTCCTTTGTTGAAGTCGACATGATGCGAAAAAGTAATACTTACTGATATTTTTACGACTTTTAAATCGCCTTAGCGAGTTTTATAAGTCATCATGATTTAAAATTGTTTTCTACGAAGATGACATTTCGAGTACAAATCAAAGATATTGATCCGATATCCACAACTCGAAGTCGAAGAAAAAAGGAGTTACTGGCTCAGTTATGTGGCAGAAGTCACAATTGAGCTATACAATACATGAATATAAATAATATATTAGCACATATAACACATTACAAAAATATTTGATTGTAATGCAATTACGATACCGACTTAGGACGGTCATTTAATTTGACAAAAGCCAAACAAATGGTGTGGTTAACCGGTTTACGGGCCCACCTTCGCACTCACCGTAACAGCAGAACAATCAAAGGACGTACATTTAAAAATTTATAAATAATCCTCCATGTAAAGAACAAGGGTCAACAGGTATCGCATATTGAGAGGTCATGAAAATATAAACACGTAAGGTATTGTAAAACACATAATATAAAAATATATGCGACATCAACATGATAAACCGTGCCCTGCCAGTCTGAAGGCGAGCTAAGACCCTAGATCTGTAGGAGTCCCGACTAACAGTTAGAGGGGACGAGGTTCAGGACCATCTCTCCTCTGAAAGAGGTTTGGACAAGGCCCGTCATATAGTCCCCACCGTCCTGTTAGTCAGCGTGCAACGTTCAAGTAAAAGTCTGCATAAGGCTGTAGAGGGGCCAAATACAAGACCTATAGTCTTTTTGATGATCTCAATGTCATATTGTCTATTTAGAAGACGTCTGACTATTTTATTACATGATAAAATAACGTTATCAGAGCCTTTTACTTTCCTTAGTTTATATACGAGATCACCGTAAAAATCAGGATGGGAAATTCCATTGGATACATAGTGTTGAAAAGAAAATTTCCAAATTTAGATAGAAGTTCTGAATAAGATCTGAAGAATTTGCCGAAAGTTTTTCTTAGCTTGTGATATCTGTAACCCTGAGTTAAAAGTTTAGTAGTAATTTGTAAATTTCGTTTATGAAAGACCAAAACATCGGTGCAGCCTCTGACAAATCGAACTAATTGAGATATATAGATACTATATGATGGGAGTCGAGGGACATCGCCATCGAAGTAAGGAAATTTACATTAGGAAATCCAAAATCCTCACGTTTATCATAAATATTAGTATATATTAGGCGGTTGATACTTTTGATGTTCAAATCTAAGAAAGGTGTAGATGTATCTCAAGTATTAGCTTTATTCAATGTGAGCTCTGGTGGATATATTTCTGATATAAATTGTTCGAATTCAGGGTTGTCGATAAGCCAAAATGTCATCCAGATATCTGCAAGTATTATTAAATTTGTCAATGAGGTCGAAACGTTTTGATTTTTTAATAGAAACCATAAAATCCCTCTTATAACAATAAAGAAATAAATCTGCTATCAGAGGCGCGTAGTTAGTACCCATGGGAATCCAACTATTTGTTGATATATCTTGCCATCAAATTGCACAAAAATATTATTCATGAGAAAATCTAGTACTTTACACAATTCCTTGCAAGTCCAGTATTTATATAAAGTATATTGTGTGTTGGAAAAGAATCCGGAGTTATTGGAAGTACATATGTAAGTTTTAGATTCTCTGTGAAAACGCCATTGTATAAGAGACAACAACTTGCTTTTAATCAAATCATGAGGCAGAGATGTATAAAGTGTAGAAAAATCAAATGTAGAAATTTGAGTCGCTTTGAAATTTAGTGATAGAATGTAAAGATGATGGATAAATCCAAACCACAAGTCCAAAAATCATGAAACCATAGGACATACAAAAGTTTGTCTATAACTTCATGAGAATTTTTAATTGACCAAAAGTAATTGATGTTACTATTATGAAATGCGACATCACAATATTTGATAATATGATCTTTTATAGCAGTTAGAGCAGAGGTAATACGTTTCGATAGAATTAGATATGAAACGTGATTTATATGGACTTTTATGTAGTTTTGGGAGCCAATATATGTTTGGTAGATCAGATTAATCAGTTTTAATTTTGAAGTCGGACATGGTCATGAGGTGATCGTGCAAGGTGCTGCATTTTGAGGTAAGGCTTTCCACATATGTATGAGTGGAGTTTAATTCGTTTTTAAGTACTTCAATATAATATAGTTTTCAAACAACTATTATGTTATTACCTGCTTTATCAGCAGGAACAAAGACATATTTAGCATGTAAGGCAGCTATCCTCTTTTTAATAGAATTTGCCGTCAATGTATTAGGCTGTTGAAATATATGCGGATTTTCCGTAAAGTTCTTAATACGGATATCGACAATTCTTAGAATCTCGTATTTCCAATCATTAAGCGCATGAACATTTACCTGTTCTTTTTTACACTAACGTTTACAATATGTAGTTAAAGCATCTTCTATAACGTCATGGCATTTATTGAAATGTATCCTGGACGGTAACCCGACACCCGACAATACATATGTAAGTAACATATTAGCAGTCACAAACCTCTGTCAAAACAGAGGTGGGATCAGGTGCCATGGCGGAGTAAGCATCCCCTGCCGACTGGTCACACCCGTCGTGATACCAAAGTATAAGCGAAAAAGTATTGTTCGCTGTCACAGAATTAGGAAACGGCACAGCCGTAGTCAAAATAGGTATATGTCGTAAGCAGTTAGAATACTGCTGTATAGTATAGGTTATACAGATGGTTTAGTTACTGTGAAATAAGGAAGTCAACATGTCAGACAACGATACATCATATGAGCAAATAAGGTCTTTATAACGACCGTAAAATTTGCAGAATGTTGACAGAAGTCGTGATATCTCATATTCTTGTTTGAGGAACTTTTCTCCTAGTAGTTGACTTCGATAAATGAAAGAGCAATACTCAGATGACGCTTGCGCATACCGAATCTATTGGGATATATTAACACTGTACGCAGGTGATAAAGAAATGTTGCTACTAGTGTATGGAAAGTTAACAATGGGGAAACTAAAGTCATCACGTTTGTCATAAATTGAAGTAGTAAGTTTACAATTTCGGTCCATATCAATGAGCAGATCTAAATATGAAGCACATGAATTGGATATTGTAGTGTCCTTAATTTCAAGTTCTTTGGGATATATTGTATGTAGGTATGTATCAAAGATTTTGTTATTTATAGATAGTACATCATAAATGTATCTAAATGTAAAATTAAAGGACAGTGCCAATTGATTCTTATTTTGACTAACAAGATTTTGTGTGAGGTCAATTTCGTACGAGGAAAGGAACAAATCGGCTAGTAAATGAGCAAAGTTAATCCGCATAGGGATTCAGATAGTTTGTTGGAAGACCTGGTCACCGAAAACAACATATATGTATATTGTCAATCATAAAGTCCAGCATGTTTTAATGTCATCTTCAGAGTACTACTTATATTTACATTCAGAGTGGTTTTTCACAAAATATGTATCTGGATATCCTAAAACAATAAATATATATAGATGATTTCATCAAATGAAGAACCTTTCGTAGATGTGTCGTTTTAAAAACAACAATACCATGTGATATCACATTCTAGTTGACTTTATTATACTACAAAAACCAGTCTAATCGGAGATCAGAACAATTCTTTACATTAGCGTGCAAGTGCCAGTTGGTAAGTACATTTTACTGATAAATCGAAGTAAAGCTAATTTTTTAAACATCTTATTATAACATAATTATCTTTCAAATTTTTTTTTGGATATCTCAAAAAAAAAAAAATAAATAAATAAATAAATAAATAAAAATAAATAAATGAAATAAAGATAAAAAAAAAATAAGCTTTCACTTTAATTTTTTCCCCTCACTTGTAATTTCGATCATGAACAACCCTGCCTTTCTAATGGGTTATACGCTTACAAGCATGCTAGGAATGTACTAAAGTTGTTGTGATTCTTTGCCAGGATCTTTTTAATTCATTGAATTGCAATCAAAGACCATTTCATGCTTAAACCATAAAATAACTTATATGTTTTATATGTATATTAATATTTAAAAAAATTTTTTTTGTTTAGCATTCCAATATCTTTGCATATTTGATGGATGCTGTGGAGATACAGTGAAAAACGATACATTCAAGTAAAGAACACTGCCAAGTAAAACACGAAAGTAACTGGTGCCACATGACTAGGACAATAACAACAATATACCACAGTGGACCTTCACGGACCTCTGAAATTCAGAGGTGAGACCAGGTGTCCGGGAGGAGTAAGCGCCTCCTTTTTGGCTAGCCACACCCGCCGTGAAACAATATAATTCAGCACTGTATATATACATGAATGTGAACAAACACTGTGTAGAAAGTGTCACTGCCATATAACATAAGGAAAAAGGGAATAATAACAAGAACCCTGATATTGCAACAAAATCCATAAGGATTAATCCAGAAACAGAGTATCAAGAGACCCTAACACGATTGTGTGACTCATTTTTCCCTAATGGGAGAAGCTGTAGGGGGAGGTTATCGTCCTTCAATGTTTCATTGGGAAATGCAAAAGGAAAGCCATTGAAAAAAGAAAACTTCACCATTGGAGAATGATTGAAAGATATAATAACACAGAAGCATCGGTTATACTTACTTGTAAAGAAAAAAGTAACAAGTAAATTTTACTTTATTTCCTTTAAGGATTAAAAGCCATTTATCAATCATTGGAAACACTGGCTCCATCACACAAACTCATTTCCCAATAAATTGTCATGGAAACATCAAAATCTCATGCAATCAATCATTTGTACTAACTTAGTGTATAATATAGGTATGCAGTGTTAAAAATGACACTTGACATAAAAAGATTTACAGAATTATTTATTATTTACAAGATTTTAAAACATTTTTAAAAAAGGGTAAACTCGTATATATGCTCTTTCTACATTGTGTAAGGTAGCGGCATACCACGCTACCTACAAATTGTTTTAAGAAACACCACCGATGGATCCACCAAGGAACATTATATCTTGGACGATATTTCCTGTGAATGACTTAATTAAAGACACTAAAGTTCACGTTTGTTTATCTTAAAGACTTGTAATTATCATAATTGAATTGGTCAGTTAATGGCTAGTTTATCTTGTTTGTTTATCTTAAAGTCTTATAGATTTGTGAATTGATGGCTTCGGGGGGTACGTGGAAAATTAGTTTAATTGTTATAATTGGACTGGTCAATTTATGGCTAATTTATTTCCTTGAGGAAATGGATAGTACTTCAATATATAAAAGAAATTGGGGGCTTAATAAGGTAGACCTCGGAAACACTTGATAGAGTTCAGACCTCGGAAATACTTGATAGAATTCAGACCTATTTGATTTAGAAAGAACTTGAAAGAACTATATTGTGAAATATAACATTGTGATCATCGTAACTGCCGGGTCTCCCCCTTTTCCACGTCGCACGAAGCCAACTTGCTATCTTGTACATTGCTGTAGAGATTTTATTAAAAGTATTAACTTTCTTACTGACTTATAATTTTGTCGCATAACACAACGCACTCTGGTGAATCAAACTCACACCACCCCAACGCGAAGTACTACCCTACACGTACGTGTGATTTGGTTGCCGTAGACTGGATTTGGATTTTAACCATCATTCTCTGTCGGTAAGTCTGATTTTTACTTTTCTGAAATCGTCATGGCTGAAAATATTGATGTACCTTTACTTTTTCAAGGGTTAGGTAGGCAAGTTGATAGATTAAGTGGGATTTTAACAAAACAAGGGGTAAAATTAGATGTCCCATCTTTTGACGGAACAAAACCAGATCAATTTGATAGATGGATCAAGAGCATTGAGAAATGTGCTAAATTAAATGGTTTAACAGAAGATGAGACAAAAGAAATTGCTTACAGAACGAGTAACGATGCCGTTAGCGACTTTATTGAACGATTATACGATGATCACCCCGGATTTAATTGGAATCAAGTTAAGGCAGAGTTATCGATAAGGTTCGCGCTCGTAACGGATCGACAGCACGCGCTGTCCTTACTACAAAGAGTAAAGCAAAAACGAGATGAAGAAGTATCGCTGTACGCGCATAGATTGTCAAAATTAGCAGACCAAGCTTTTGATAATTTAAATACAGCAGAAGTTCAGAAACAGTTAGTGAATTTCTTTATAGATGGGTTGGCTTACGATTACTTGAAGATCAAAGTAATGCGGGAAAATCCCGAGAATTTTCAGAGAGCAATCTCTATTGCTATAACTGAATTATCATTTCGGAAACGTGTTAGTCTTAGGACAGGTAGCTCCACCTATAGCTCACACAATTTTCTGCATGAGAATGGTGAGACGCCGATGGAAGTTGACTATTATAGGCCCTGTAAGCGATGTGCTATTTGTAATCGAACTAACCACACTACAAATCGTTGTCGCTTAAAACAAATTAATGATGTACAAAAGACAAATGAAGGACAAAATTCCCAGGCTCGGCGTGGTAAACATGCAGACATGAAATGTTTTCATTGTGGAAAGAAAGGTCACATTCGTAGGAATTGTTGGTCTCTAAAGAAGTCTACGAATCAGGAAAACTAGTAGGCTCCCGCCGAAACAGGACCGTCGCCGGGAGTTTTAAACGAACAGTCAGAAATAAAAGAAAATTCAAAAATAAAATTAAGAATAAAACAGAAAATTATCCGTCTTACAAAATAAATTTAGCTGGTAGTCCAAATTCGTCCCTTTTGAAAATTGGTAAAAAGAAATTTAGAGCATTAGTTGACAGTGGCGCTGAAGTTAGTTTGTTACACAGGCGAATTTATCAATCTTTAAATAGACCCCCAAATTTGGTAAAGAAGTTTATTAGTCTCCAGTCTGTAAATGGCGGAAAATTAGAAATAGACGGTTATGTGGAATTAGAAATTAAATTAGGAGGGACTACAGTAAATCAACCATTTTATGTAATAGCAGATATGAATAGAAACATTATTTTAGGCAGAGATTTTCTAACAACTCATGGAGTAAGACTTTATTATGACTTAGGATATTTGAAAATAGGAAGGTCCTATGTACCGCTTGAAGAAGATTGTCACATAAACGCCCTAGTAAGATTACAGAGAGGTGTAAAAGTGAAACCAAACACTATGAACATTGTTCCGGCACGGATAAAAACTCCGTTGAATCACACTGAATTTGTTGAAATAAGTGCAGTAGAAAAAGGATATGTGGATTCCGAACCTGGTCTTGAAATTAATAATGCAATAGTAAAATCAAATAAAATAGTGCCCATTGCTGTAAGTAATCATACAAACAAAACTATTTATTTAAAACGTGGTTGTATCATAGGAAAAGTAACTAATCTCACGATAGATGAAAATGAGACATCCGCTGCAGATAAAACAAAAACGATAAATGAAGTTTTGTCAAATAAAACGTCTCTAGATTTAAAAGATTTAGATACCGAACCCAAACACTTGGAAAGTGTTAGGCAATTAGTTGTGAACAATCAAGACTTATTCGCAGCTAAAGATACAGAGTTAGGACAAACGGAAACTGTGAAAATGACAATTGACACAGGTGACCATGAACCAATAAAACTTAGACCCTATAGAATTCCCTTACATCATAGGAAAACAGTAGACAGTGCGATTGATGAAATGTTAGATGCAAAAATTATTTCACGCTCTCAGTCACCTTGGAGTTTTCCCATTGTTTTAGTTGCAAAAAAGGATAAAACCACAAGAATGTGCATAGATTTTCGGAAATTGAATCAAATTACTAAAACTACATCTTATCCCCTCCCGTTGATAGACGACATAATTGCACAATTAGGAAAAGCTAAATATTTCACCACTTTAGATTTGAAATCTGGTTATTGGCAAGTAGCCATGGACCCAAAAGACAAACACAAAACTGCTTTTGCTTGTCATAAAGGATTGTTTGAATTCAACAAAATGCCTTTTGGATTATGTAATGCCCCTGGCGTATTTCAACAATTAATGAGCATAGTTCTTGAAGGTTGTGAGGAATTCAGCACTGCTTATATTGATGACGTCATTATTTGGTCAGAATCTCATGAAGAACATCTAGCTCATATTCAACAGGTCTTTGACAGGCTAAGAAAACATGACCTAAAGTTGAAATTAAAGAAATGTACTTTCTTTAAAGAAGAAACCACTTATTTGGGATTTGTAATTAACAAAGATGGAGTCAAGCCCGACCCACAAAAGGTAGAGGCGATTCGAACCTTGCCCTCTCCCAAAACGGTAAAAGAAATTCGTAGTTTCATAGGTATGTGCAGCTATTACAGGCGATTCATTCCTAATTTCTCAAAGATAGCTGAACCACTGATCGCTTTAACTAAAAAATATGCAAGATTTCAGTGGTGTGAAAAATGTCAAAATGCTTTTGACTATTTCAAGCAAAGTCTCACAGTGGTTCCCCTTTTATCATATCCGGACTTAAACAAGCCCTATACGTTATATACGGACGCAAGCGACACTTGCATAGGTGCATGTTTGACGCAACCCTGTGATGACATTGATGATGCAATTCCGAATGTAATAAATGAAAAACCAATTTATTACCTAAGTCACAAACTTAGTGATACGCAAACACGTTGGTCTACCATAGAAAAAGAGGCGTATGCTATCCATTATGCGCTACAGAAGTTAGATCATTACCTTCACAATAGTAGTTTTGTCATAAAAACAGACCACAAGCCCCTTAAATATATTCTTGATGCCCCTATGGAAAATAAAAAGATTCAACTCTGGGCAATGAATATAATGGCTTATAATTGCAAAATTGAATACATAGCTGGTCGTGAGAACACATGTGCTGATTTGTTATCACGGTGTCCTCAAGAATCTGTCAATATGTCGGACGAAAACGCTGGTGATATACCAGATATCCACCGAAACACACTAGAGGTCAATGCTTTGAACTCTAATAGATTCGAACCTAGAGACCATGCTAGTTGCAAGGTACAGAATGAAGAACTAAAACTACCGAATGTGAATGATCTGGAAGGTTTTAATATGCTTGAAGAACAGGAGAAGGATTCGGACATATTAAAACTTAAAAATCAGTTGAAAAATGGTGAAGCTTCGAATGTCAATCAAGCTCATCATATGATGGTGAAAGATATATTGTATTATATCTCTGATATCAATGACAACCCCACCTTAAGACTGTATGTACCAAGTCATTTGAGAATGAATGTTATAAAACAGTACCATGATGAGTTAGGTCATTTCGGTGTAGATCGCACCTTTTATAACATAAAAAGTAAATATTACTGGCCAAAACTCTATCAAGGTTTGTTAGAATATATTCAGTCTTGCGTAACGTGTCAGACTAGAAATTTGACAAAGATAAAACCTCCTCTTATGGAAACGGACATTCCACCATACCCCTGGGCTAAAGTTGGGTTGGATCTCTCAGGACCTTATCCCACTTCCTTATCTGGAAACAAATACATAATCGCATTTGTTGATTTGTATTCCGGGTACCCAGAAGCGTTTGCCGTAAAAGACAAGTCTGCAGATAACATTACGCATCTGCTCATTAATGAAATATTTCCCAGATACGGTTCACTATTGCAGTTGGTTACTGACAATGGTACAGAAAATGTAAACAAAGCTGTCAGAGAGACTTTGGAAGCTTTGAATATTCATCACGTGACAACATCGTATTACCATCCCCAAGGGAATGCTAAAGTCGAACGATTTCACCGAACCTTGCACGATGTTATGTCAAAATATCTGAAGGATGAACATTCAGTATGGGACGTATACTTGAATCAAACCTTAGCCGCTATAAGGTTTAACATCAGTGATTCGACCAAGTTTTCTCCCTTTTTCCTACTTTATAATAGAGACGTGGTTCTTCCCTTAGACAATATTTTGAAACCTCGACGCAAATATTTCGGTGACGATCAACATCAAATTGTGTTACAAATACAGCACAAATCATTTTTAGAAGTGCATCGCAATTTAAAGAAAGCTAAAAAGGCTCAAGCTAAATATGCCGATAGAAACAGTAAATCAGTGAAGTTTCAAATAGGAGACCCTGTCTATTATAAAAACCATAGTAGAAAAAATAAATTTGATGTCAGATGGAAACCGTATTATAGAATTATAGAACAAACTTCTCCGGTTAGTTTTATAATTAAAAGTCAACTTGATGGCACTACAACAAAAGCACATGCTGAACAATTACGTTTGGCTAAAATAGATCAATGGGAAATACCAAAAGATAACATGGGTAATCGGCTTAGGAGAACTAACTATGTAGTACCTCCTGAAGAAAGTGATGCAGGTGATAAATCTGAGTCACATTCTGACGAGTCTGATGAAAATATACCACTTAGCAAAATGGCAAACAGGTATAGAACCCGAAGGGATTCATCATCAAGTGAAGATGACATACCCTTGATGGAATTGTCTAATAGACTCAGGCAGAGAAAAAAGAGACAACTAAACCAAGAGAGTACTGAATCGGAATCAGTACAAGATTCGGACCCTGAACAACCAGGCCCCGACTTTTCTGACGATGAAATGGTTATAGATGAAGTTGTCAATAGTAAAATACCAAAAAGATGTGAAAAGCGCGCAAAAGGCCGCGATAAAGTACTATTGAAGGCTTTTGAATTTTTTGATAAATTAATTAAAGCTTAGTAATGTCCATAGTAATGTGGCATGTGTTAACATACACATGAAGGAGATGGTTAACTCCTTGATTACATTAAATGGCTTAATTAATAGAAAATTGCATTAAATCGGTTCCCATCACATGTGGTATTTGCGATTAACAAATAAAGAAGCTGAAACGAAAACTTCTTGAACCGGTGTATTTAGATCACCCCTTGATGATCTGTAGTGATTTGATGAGTTAGATTGATATGGTTGAGGATCGCTAACGAATCAAATTTCCTATAATTAATGACATTTATATAATTTTTCTATTCCGGACAAAAGATAAACCGGAATGAAAGAAATCTTTAGTCGATTAGGTAGTTAGGTTACCTCAGGTGGCCATTCAATGTTGAAGCTAGGTACATGTGATTATATATGTTCTACTTGGGATGGGGTGCGACCAAATATTTCTTTGCGATTGCTGCCCAACCTGATGTGGAGCATTGATAGACAGATTCACCTCATAGTTTGATTGTAAACAATACATCCAAAATACCCAAATGAGAAAACGTTTTAAACACAATAAGATTCTACAGTCAAACATTAATGTTGCAGTTTAGTATGCTAGGCTTGGATCATTTAAGTCCTTCAATTAATAGCCCAGACGACCTAAGAAATCTATTAATAGAAATTCAGAGTCAGCTTCCTTCGTCGTTAAACTTGACTCATAACGCTATCAAAGAATTGTGCACTAGATACTAGAACGATGATAAAAAGAAAAATAATTGTTGTAAAAAACGTGAATTTAGATGTTTAATTACCACTCGCGGGATATATTTCCGATGGTTCTTATGCGATAGCTATTGAAATTAAAGCATCGTTTTCTCATGACGTAAGCAAACCTCAAACAATATTTTGGGTTATACCTAAAGAATTAAATCATATTGAAACAGTACCAATTGAGGAATTCATTGATACTATTCAGAATCTGAAAAAAGTTAAGATAGAAGAACCTCTTTCGAAATGGCATTATATGGGGATTTTTGTAATTATAGTTGTAGGATTTATTGTTTTGATAATTATCTATAAGAAATATAAGAAAAATATTTTTGCATGTAAGATTGCCAGACGATTTTGGAGGGTAAAGTCAGACATAAAATCAAATGATGTTAATGATATGCAAGAGATGAGAAATCTTGTTGCTAAGGAACCAACTGCCACGCCCACTGCGCCAACAATGGACCAAGCCGTTACTGAGCAGATAGACACTGAAGAAAGGGTGTATCCGATTCTTCCGATGGCTTAAAGAACTTTGAGGGTATGGGATGAGACGACGTCCCTTGCCCGACAACAATGAATTAGGGTATGGGTTGAGACGACGACCCTTGCCCCTATTGGATCAAATTGTATATAGTAATATAACGGAAGATTGCTGTGCGACGAACTGAGATATGGGTTGAGATGACGATCCTTGATTTCATTGGACTTGATTGTAAATAGAAATTTAATGGGAGATATGTTGAACTTAATTTTCGTGTACATATTCATTATTAGTACATTGTTGCAGTATGGACTTCCAGGAACATTCGTATGCCGAGAGATATTGCCGAGGATGATGCTTTGAGGATTCATAACGTTGGACTAATACACAAAACATGTTACATAATCGATTGTTTTAAGAAAATATTGTTTTCGAATATTTTCTAGTGACATGGGGAGGAATGTAAGGTAGCGGCATACCACGCTACCTACAAATTGTTTTAAGAAACACCACCGATGGATCCACCAAGGAACATTATATCTTGGACGATATTTCCTGTGAATGACTTAATTAAAGACACTAAAGTTCACGTTTGTTTATCTTAAAGACTTGTAATTATCATAATTGAATTGGTCAGTTAATGGCTAGTTTATCTTGTTTGTTTATCTTAAAGTCTTATAGATTTGTGAATTGATGGCTTCGGGGGGTACGTGGAAAATTAGTTTAATTGTTATAATTGGACTGGTCAATTTATGGCTAATTTATTTCCTTGAGGAAATGGATAGTACTTCAATATATAAAAGAAATTGGGGGCTTAATAAGGTAGACCTCGGAAACACTTGATAGAGTTCAGACCTCGGAAATACTTGATAGAATTCAGACCTATTTGATTTAGAAAGAACTTGAAAGAACTATATTGTGAAATATAACATTGTGATCATCGTAACTGCCGGGTCTCCCCCTTTTCCACGTCGCACGAAGCCAACTTGCTATCTTGTACATTGCTGTAGAGATTTTATTAAAAGTATTAACTTTCTTACTGACTTATAATTTTGTCGCATAACACAACGCACTCTGGTGAATCAAACTCACACCACCCCAACGCGAAGTACTACCCTACAATTGGATAGCTCAAACATTGAATATAATTCTTGCATTAGATTTTGCTTATGCCTTCAGGCAAAAAAAAATGTTTTTACCAAAAGGGGCGGGGGGGGGGGGGAGTTAACTTTACAGACTTAAGGTTTCCAATGATGTGTTTAACTTTAAGTGAGCTTTAACTGTGAATCCCTTATATACAAGTATTTTGAGAGAGGTGTGCATTTTTAAGGAACAACTACATCACAAGGAACTTCAACAGAAAACGAAATTGAGAAATATTTAATGCAAACGAGATATAAATATGACCATGACCTTTGACTTCAAATATATAGTGGACATCCTGGGCCCACTGACTATCAGTGTCTGGAGTTTGATGATTATCAGCTTGAAAATGAAGTGTAAAGAGGGAAAAAAACAGTGTTCTATCATCTTGACCTTTGACCTACTGACCTCAAACAGCGGTCATCCTCGGTCCATAGACTAAAATTGTCTGACGTTTGGTGATTGGCTTTGAAAAAAAAATCGTAAACTGCATCCAGTGTTTATTTTCAGTCAATTGGAAATAGGCTCGGGTCCCCTAGCATTAGGAAAGTAAGCACGATATTGGTACAGTTTGGGATTTTCCTTTACAATAGAAAATCATACACTTGAACACTTAAAGCTGTTCGGAACTATATTACTTTATCATTTATTTTAATTGTTCAGTACGGTCATACTAAAAAAATTCCTTGATCCTCATCCGCGCCCGTATCCAGTCATCGTTTTGTTCTTTAATTTTCTCATAATCATATTCAGGATCGTTAAAACCACAGGTGTTTGACACATTCCCCAATGGTTCAATACAGTACGGAGGGAATACGTCAAACAACTCAGTGAGGTTAAAACTCTCGGACGCCGTACATGCGTTCTTGAAATTCACTTAGATTCTCTTTGTCTCAAATTTGTGCCAGAATAGTTTGTTTGAAGAAAAGATCAATTTTCTTACAGGAATCGGAATCTTTGTCTGTGTAAGTTTCTTGACATTATAGCATTTACTGTTATGTGACATTACGGGTGCCAGTCAAAGAACAGTAATTAACAATAGTCGCGATTGGTTGATGTGATGTATGAGAGAGGGACTAATAATTCAATGTATCAGGGGCTGTGATTGGATGAAATTATTTAATCAATCTATAAATAAATATTGATTCTGCTGTAAAATCATGAATTTTATATCATTATAATACAAAAATTGTAAGACCTATAAAAGGGTTATTGTTTACATTTGAATTTTGGCAAATTTTTGGGTATGACCCCCTTCCAGCATGATTTTCTCGAAATTAAGGTGAACAACCTGTGGTAAACTTTAAAACTCTGATAGAGGAGGGTCTAACAAACATTTTGATATATAAATGATATACTAGTATAGCTAAAATGTAGGATGTTGTGTGAATCTTGCTGGAAGTCCTGACAAGGGTTATACATCATGGTGATATTTACCGTTAGATTGAGACAATGCTTTTATCGTACATGTAGTACACTTTTATTTGTGATAACACTATCTATACGGAAAGCAAAGCAAGCACAATCTCAGTATATACTAGAGCTTTTATCATCAATAACTGCAGAGTTAATTCTATTAGACTGCGCAATAGTTGCATTAAACCGTACATCATGTGAAATGAAGAGCTCTTGGGTTTATGATTCTGAGATTATTGTTGTTTTATACATTGAATACGTATGGTTTTTTTTTCTCTGAAGTGCGTTCATATTATTGAAGATCTGTTCTCCAGTGGATTTCATACATGTTGAAAGTCTGATTATATTAAATTGTTTACTTACCAAATGAGTTGAAAGTCTGCTTATATTAAATTTTTTACTTACCAAACTCATTCTGCCATTAGTGATGATTATCCCTTTCAAGAGCTATAGCTACCAGGAGCCTTGATATTCGATGAAATAAACTGTCTGGGTAATTGGTTAATCTGGATTTCAAACAGTACATCCCATGCATACCATGCTCACTACAGAACTCTTATTTTTTATTTTTTTATTTTTTTTTTTTTTGGACATCTTTTCGCTGACTTCATCTGTAGTACTCGAATTATCGGCTTGTTTAAATCACTTTGTCTTCTTTAAGTTAACTTTTCGTTGAAAAATTGTCAATTTGACGGAATCAAGTTTTGATTTGACATTTCTAATATTACGGAAACGTTTTGGTGCCTGGTGTTGTTGTGTTGTAAGTAGGTAAGTGTTTTATTGATGACAAGTCACTTAAGGGCAGTTTACAGCAACTTTTCGACTTTATTACGTCATCAAGTAACTGTTTATTAATCTCGGTAAGTCAATTTTATTTTTGTCATGATACCCACTTAGGTAGGACTTAACACCAAACTCATCACTTTAGCGAGTATTAGAAATCACGATGATCGAAGCAAATGATCATTGGGCCGGGTTGATGTGCATTCTCCATTCAAAGTGTATTTAGCCATTTTCGTATCTTGTCTGAGACATGATACTGAGAGAGTAGTCGGGAAACGGAACGCAGTGGGAATAAGGGAAGGGTAGTGGTTGGGACGAGGGGCAAGACATCAGGATGAAAGGAGGGGTGCTGAAAAAAAAACCCACATTTGCAAAAAAAGATCCTTCTTTCCTCATTACTAGGTATAAAATATATATTCAGTTTAAGAAAACACTGTATATGCTTGAAGTCAGTAAATGTATTATGTTTAAACAGTATTTATTGTGAAAATATACATTAAGCATATAATATATTGTGTTAAGAATTTAGCAGCAAGTACTGAAATATACTCAAATAAAGCTCTCTCCTTGTGATGAAATTTGAATGCATAGATTCAAGATACCAGTGGTTTTTTCTTTTTTATTATTTTTTTTTTTTTTTCTCAAAGGTGCATTTACCATTTCATTTTGGAATTTTTTGTCCAATGTCTAATTTTTTTTGCACCATAATGTATAAGTTATTTGGTTAATACTTGACAATCACATGTGTCGTTCACCCTTTTCTCGGAAATCCTGGATCCTCCACTGATATATATATATATATATATATATATATATATATATATATATATATATATATATATATATATATATATATATATATATATATATATATATATATATATATATATATATGTATGTATTGGTTATTCAAATGTGTTTGTGCCATTTCATTGGGAACGGTCCTTATAACAGACTTGATATGAGGTAAAAAAAATACCACTGGATACTTAGCAGATACAGTAAGGGAATTCGAGGGGGACTCCCTTTTTAGCTACAGATTTGCAAGGCTTATACAGATGATAAGAAAACAGTTAAATAATAAGAGTAAAACTCCAAACTTTTCACCAAAATGGCTAAGTAATTTGGCTAATAGTTGACTATCACATGTGCCCCCCCCCCTTTTTTTTGTCGGAAATCCTGGATCCGCCTTTCTGGAACATATATGAATTTTGGAAATACATTTATACAGGATATTCGGCATATAAATAATGGTCGTCATAAAAAAATCAGTAAGACTAGTATTACTTTTTCGCATCATGTCGCCTTCAACAAAATAAATATTTCGAGATTTTCATACAAATGCGACTTTGATAACTCGATTTCAAAGAGAAATTGGTTTACGAAATCTCGAAATGATATTTTTAAAACAATAACTTGACATAAAATTCTCGTTAGTAGCATATTATTCCGACATATCAACAAAACTGATATCAATAATTCTTGATTTTCATGGAAATGCGACTTTGTTACGACAATTTATTTAAAAATTGACACGAGGAAAATCGCATAAAGTTATATTAATTTAAAGAAAATCAATTAATTGTTTTATAGGTAACAAGTTGCTCAAAAGAACTTGTTTAAGGACAGTTTACGGAAACTTTTCAACTTCATTACGTCATCAAGTTTTTTTAATCTCTGCAAGTCATTTTTTTAATTGTTGTCTTGATACTTATTTGCAACACAACAACACCAGGCACCAAAACGTTTCCGTACTTTTTATCTCGTAATAACGCCTTTTTATCTCCTAATAACGAATTATTATCTCGTGATAACGACTTTTTATCTCATAATAACGACTTGTTTTCTCGTGATAAAAACGACTTTTTATCTCGTAATTACGACTTCTTATTATTTCTTTCTTTACTTTGAATTTGACCCTTCTAGGCTTTCGTATAAAGGGATACAAAATATCATAATCTTGCTTTTACTCCTATCACGTGATTCTATTATTGGAAGTACAAACCCTGGCCTTTTACACACGTGATTATCAAGTGACACTGTCTTTATTTAGAACATTGATCACACGAGTGATGACTTGAGACTAGTGAAATACTTAATACTTTTAAGGAAGGTCTAATTCCCATCTCAATAGTAGGGCAGCAATCTGTTCTCTGAAAAAGGACATTAATGTGTTTTAAGAATATTCATTCATTTTTATCGTGCCTGACGAAATTACATATATATATATATATATATATATATATATATATATATATATATATATATATATATATATATATATATATATATATATATATGTATGTATGTATATATGTATGCATGTATGTATGCTTTGACGCGTTTAGAGTACCTATAGATCGGAAATATAGATCGGAAAGGTTGAAATTTCTAATGAATGAAAAAAATATGTATTTCGAAAGTAAGGGATAAACAGTAATAACGTCAGGTTTGAATGATTTTGCCCTTTGTTGTAGTATTATACAAAACACAACTCTTACTCTTTTCATGTTTGAGCACTTTTGTAACTCTCCAGGACAGAGAGATAAATTTTGTGTCAATGTTATTAGTTTCGGCGGAATAAAGAAACAAGCTTAGCTTTTAAAAAAGCTTAGAGTGCAAACCCTGTAACATTTTTTAATTGCGAGGAAAATGGTACTTGTGGGTCATTTTAAAATGAAGACCCTTTTGTATGATGTTAGCTAGGTTGTTGTCTAAATAATAGTTAATACCTCCTTTCTAATGTTTATTGATGTTTAGACTTGGGTTGGGAAAGCTGACCATATTCGTCGGGATGTCACCGTTTAGACATTTCGAACACCCTAAGTACAGTTAGACATGAAGGAAGTCATACAAACTACGCAGTACTTGCTCAACTAATTTCTATTGAAACGGTTCGGCTCATACTTCACCACCTGTTTCAATAGACATTTTTGCTCTACCAACTTCCAACACCTAAAGAACACAGACTCCCCGTCGAGGCCTCTTGTGTGCAAATAATCGCTGGGGAAGTTTGCATAAGTACAAAGAATGTTACAAACTGCGCAGTAATTGCTCCACCAATTAAACTGCTAGAAATCCTTGATACTCCGCCTTCATTTACTCGGAACTTTTCGAGATTTCCTATAGCCAGATAATGTACATATGCTAAACGGTACGAACATCTAATTAGTATTACGCGGGAAAATTCTGCTGGATTATACCACTGCTGCCGTGGGAAAGGTTACACAAATGTTGATTTCCAAAATATGAATATCCTTCATATTTATACATGTTTATGTGACATCCACTAATTTATTTAAAAATAAGTATTTTAAAGTATTTTTTTTTTTATTTTTAGAATACATTGCATGTAAGATTTATTTATCATTTATATGCATTCACTTAACAAAATAACCCCCAAGTCATAATGTCTCTCCTATTAAAAGCTCTATCCTCATATACTCCTCTCTGCGTTTGAAAGTACGTTAAATACTATTCGTTTGGAACGCTCAACTGTAACATTGAATTAGTAATGAGCATTGCCTTTGAAAGCAAGGGTATTGTTCTTCATTCCTTTTCCTTTTAAGCGCTTTAGAAATATCGAAGTCATGGACAATAAAAACTTATACTGCCTGACCTCGTAAAGTAAAGCAACTACTTTTTGGAGGCTGTGTTTTCCCAGCATGCAGCGTAATCATGTCGCACATGCGCATTTCCAGATTAGATATCAACGTAATATGCAACAACCCCCCCCCCCCCCCCCCACCCCGACGGGGTTTGCAATAAACTTCTATCGATTCAATTTATCTCGTCACACCGTCACACCACTATAAATCCAAAATTAGAATCGGTTTATACAGAGTACAAATGACCTCGGTCGTGCGCACTGCTTACAACACTTATGGCAAGAACAACAATGTAACTTTACAAAAAAAGTGTGGTTAATATATTTTTATTTCCGCACCACCGAAAGAATTTGCCATGTGGTTGCTGTAAAGTTTGAGCTCCCTAATAAATCATTTATCGTACCATGGCGTTGATTTGTATCACGATATACGATATATTGCACCACTGCTTCCATATCACGATATATCGTATATCCTACTATGGCTTCTGTGTGACACATCTTATATTGCATCAGGGTTTCTTAATCATGATAAAACTTATATCGTAGTATGACCTGTATATCACATTTGTATCTTACCATGGCCTGTGTATCATGATACTTCGTATATCGTACAATGACCTGTGTATCACGATACATTGTATATCGTACCAGGGCCATTGTATCATGATACATTGTATATCATACTATGATCTGTGTATCACAATACATTGAAGGAGTCAGGCTTGGTGTAGTGGTTAAGCGCTTGGCTTGCGGTACCGACGATCCTAGTTCGATTCCCGGGTTGCGCCACTATGTTTAAGAGGTTGGTTATCTCCTATTTCAATGTCGCGATATAACTGAAAAATTGTTGAAAGCGACGTAAAACACCAATGAACCAACCAACCAATCCATTGTATATCATACCAAGGTCTGTGTATCATGATACATTGTATATCTTATCACAGAATCTGTATCATGATACATTGTATATCTTACCATGGACTGTGTATCATGATACATTGTATATTGTACCATGGCCTGTCTATCATAATACATTATATATCGTACCATGACTTGTGCATCACGATACATTATATACCGTGCCACGGCTTTTGTATCATGATACATTGTATATCTTACTAGGATTGTGTATCACGGTATATTGTATATTGTCCCATGACCGGTGTAACACGATACATCGTTTATCGTACCATGGACTGTGTATCACGATTCATCGTATATCGTACCATGGTCTGTATCACGAAGCATGGTCTGTATTACGATATATTGTATATCGTATCATGGTCTATGTATCACGATATATCGTATATCATGGCATGGACTGTATATTGCAATATATCGTATATCATGCCATGGCATCATGATATACGATATCCGGGTACATCGTTGCCACTCTTGATACAAATATGCCACAGAATGTCAATTATGATTATAAAGTTCAACTTCAATGAGGGGCAGGCGTGGTGTGGTGGTTAAGCGCTTGGCTTGCGGCGCCGACGATCCGGGTTCGATTCCCGGGTTGCGCCACTATGTTTAAGAGGTTGGTAACCTCCTGCTTCCATGTCGCGATATAACTGAAATATTGTTGAAAGCGACGTAAAACACCAATCAACCAACCAACCAACATCAACTTCAATGCTTAAAAAAAGATCTAGATGCAGTACAGACAATGTGCTCTTGTGCATCTTATGCAGAAAAGTAGGAAGAGGCACAAACACGTGCCCCCTGCCTCCTCATTACCCTTGAATAAATAAAATTATATCACGCACATGCTCATAATTATAAATATCAGTTAACCCTCCGATGCTGTGTATCGATACATCAGTAGATCGATATACAGCCCCTCCCTTAGTATATCGGCGATCATCCGACAAACTGTCATTGTAAAACCTTATCCATTGCATAACTTTTATCTTATCATTGTTAAAAATACATGCAGAGTGACGGCCAAGAGTTGTATGGAATATTCTTAAGTAAGAAAGGCCGTGTCATTTCGAAGTTTGTAGTTAGTTTATTTAAAGCGATAAACATCTATTATCTTTAAACAGATATGTCATCGTTCAAAATTATTATAGTATTAAAATAGTAACACTTATCCTTATCGTTGAATACCATTACTTCTCTCTTTCTATCTCTTTCTTTCATTCATTTTTCTTTCTTTTATTCTTTCTCTCTTGTTTTCCGTCTGTCTTTCTTTCTTTCTGTCTCTCGTTCATTTTCTTTTTTCTTTCAATCTATCTATCTTCTTTCTTGTAAGTGTTTGTTCAGGTGGGTAGGTGGGTTTCGAGTTAAAAGACAACCAAAGATTTTATTCTGCATTTCATTTCTTTTGTACTACAGATTTGAAATTATACTGTTGATAATATCTCAAATATTTCAGTTAAGAATTTACCTCGGTCTCTTTCTCTCCATAAATCATACATTCCCCAATTCACTTATAATTCATCTTTACTGTAAGCAAAGTTTTGACGAGTTTTGATTGGTCGAGAAATAAAAGCTCTCATCGAAATACAAATATGCCCCGTAAATACTTCTTACCTTCCACAAAACTTAAACATCGAAGAGAAAATGATGTGGACTACACACATAGCCGTTCTCCTGCAAATTTTTGTGACCATTTCTGGACAAGATGGAATGTTTGATAAAAATACATTCTCTGGAATCGGGGAAAGTAAGTATTTTACCATAAACAAGGTTTCTTAAAAATCTTCATTTTATACTGCGAGCTTGAAGCATTGTCTTAAGAAAAAAAAAATGACAACTCTAGATTTTTTTTCAGTAAAGAGAAAATTGACAAAATATAAATTCCATAATTAACAATTAATAATAATTTCATAATTTTTTATAAAATTGTAGTTCAAAAGTGCGTCATTTTTCTATAATAATTACAGAATTAGATGTGCCTTTATATAATAATTGAAATATAAACACCATATATTTTGATATTAAACATTTTTGTCTATAACGTCAAATTGTCATTGATAATATTTCTCTATTTATAATTTTATTTTCACGAATACTTTAGTGACAATTCTTTTGAATACAGTTCGTGTAATGACTGTAATTTCCATTCGGATTTTTTTGGTTACACACTGTGTACTTCTGAGCCGGTGTATCTCAGTGGATGAGGTGCTCGGCTCACGACCGAGATGTCCTGGGTTCGACTCCCGCCGCCGATGTACCGTCTTTCGGATGTGACAATGAAAACCGAGGTCCCGCGTCAGTTGCAAAGGTATAATAAATTTCTGATGCATCAGGTAGGGAGAAGCGACATGTGTCTTGGAACACACACATAGATATCTATAGGTACATAGATAAGAAATTGTGATATTTACATAGAGTAAAACTGTACTAGTTTGAACATTGAAGGACGAACTGAGTAGTACGGTTTGATATAGGTAGTAGAATTATAAGTTAGTATCGGCGCTTCTGGTAGGTCTGTTGTATTTATAGAATTTCTTTGCAATGCATCATCACATAGATGCCGTTAATATTGAAGAGAGAGTGGACATGCAGGGGCAGCCCTCTATCCTACTCGCCACTTTCTCTCTGCCATCCCCTTCTTCCCTGGCCTTTAATATAAGTGGACTAATCTATGAGTGAAATTACAAAAACAAGAGGCCCAAGTGGGCCTATATCGCTCACCTGAGTACCTAGATGATCAGTCATGCATGAAGGAAGAATTCATTTATTTTTGCATTACTGTGACTAAGTCAACACAAATGTTGAAAATATGTCAAATTTTATTTCAGACTAGAATAAAAAACAACACTTTTTTGCACATCCATTCAGGTGATACTGATATTAAGTATTTCCTTTGTCTCTGCAAGATGTCATTCAGGGCAACAAGTTAGTCATTTTCTTTAGGTGGGGCCTTTTGTTGACTGATTTCAAGTCTGGGTCATGAACAACAATTGTTTTAAATATTGTCCAGATCTAACTTAAAATTGCCTAATTTCATATTATTTAGATGTGTAAAGAAATGAAAAATTTTTTTTGACAACAGCTGGATTTGAACCGCTACTCTCCATATTTCAATTACCAAGTGGTATATGTACCATTGTGAGACCTACTTTTTAGCCGGGCTTAATGCCGAAGGTATAAGCCAAGGCTTTAGCCGCCGTGCACGATTCTCAAAACGAGACAGTCTAATTATAAATTTTTTAGCCCTCTTTGTCACTCATTGTGTTCTTGCGCTTCAAAACATAATCTCTGATGTAATTTCTAGCATTATAATATTCAGAACGTATTGAATCTGTATTGGATCATTAATTATATGTAACATTGCACATACAGATATACATGTGTATTTTCGTGTACTGTGTAGACTGAAGTTACCTGCACTTGCTTGATATCACTGCGCGAAGAGCTAGTGTTAATTATAGCACAGGCAGTATGGAGAGATAACAAGCAGTAGACACTGCATGTAGATGTAATTCGTCTGCAGTAGCATACATATACACAACATTATAATACAGTATTTAGTGTAATTTATTAGAGGCGCGTGATGTTTAGCGTCGACATGTTTATATATCTGGCGTCCAGTAGGCCTATGTAATTAATTGTCAATATTTGTTGATTCTAGGCTAAATGAATAAAACAAAACGAAATCCAGTGATAATAAAATAACCGATAACGCGTCACTTGAACCTCAGTCAGTCTCGTTATGGTCACTGTCTAGATATTTTAAGATCTGGACAGGCATGGCATTGCCAACTGCTCTAATATTTTTGTACATGTGTATGTGAGGGGTTTCCCTATGTCTATTTTTGCCGATCGAAGCATGTGTCTAATTCAAGCGTCAAACATAAACATTGGTAAAACGTTGTATATTGCTCATTACCTTATCGCTTGGCAGAAAGAGAACGGGTACATGTATTGTTCCCTGTGCTGATTAGCATGTCTGACATTATTCTCATTTCCAACGAAGTAGTAATCAAGATGTAGTTTAATCTAATGTCACCGGTTCAAAAATGGAGACAAACCAAAGTATCATTTCAGGTTTTCTCTCGGATTTGCTCCGTAACATCTAAATTTTTGCAATTTTGACAAAAAGGCGATAATTGAATTTTTTTTATGCATTACTCTTCGAACCGTCGGTTACTATCAAGATAAGTTGAGTTTCTATGGTAGATCTGTAGAACTTATCAAGGATAAATAGAATCTCCTGCTAAACAGAGTAGGGTTAATGGTCATGGATTGTCAATGCAAGTGAAATTGTACTAAAACAATATTAATCCGGAGAGTTATAGTCAAAACGGCCCAAGAAAAACTGTCCACACCAGAACGGCCCCCTTTTTTTACCACACCGGCCGAACTCTCTAATATTTTGACAATGGATATCGACTTTGAATTCAAAATAGCTTTTTTCACCTAGTTTTTAAATTACACTCGATACAGATAGTAACAGGGCAAATAATATGACACTTTTAATTCACTGCCTTCGGCCTAAAATTATTCCTATTTTCGTGTGGGCCGTTTTATTTTTTGGCCGTTTTGGCTATACACTAATCAAGAAGAAAATTTATAATTATGCTCTCTATAGCGATAGGAGATGACAAATATATATTTTTATATTCAAGAGAATAAAACATGACAAGGGCAGTGTAATTTTTAAAACAGTAATGAATCTATGGTTTCCATTATGGTTTCCATCATGATCCCATGCCTCACGAGATATTTTATCAAAGTTATCCAATGATAAACTTCATTTCACTATTACTTAAGAATTGTTCTTCCATAAAGAAATGTGTAAATTCTTCTGTCCTTGAATTTGTTATCAACTGTATTTTAAGTCCAATTTAATCTTTTGCTATACTTGACCAGTTACTAAAAGCCCGGCTACCAGTACTGTAAGTACTTTGATTAGACATGGTGGCATTATCTGTTAACCAATTTGGATGAAATTTACCACATTGATAGAGGACCTTTAGTACTTCATGTATTCCATGTTTCATTAAAATCTTTTATGTGGTATAACAGCAGAAGTGAAAAATGTGATTGAATTGTTCCTATACACCCTCATTTGGAAGTCTTAAAAAATTCATAGAAAATCCAAAAATTGAGATATTGACAAAATTCTTTCAAAGTAACAATTTTTACCATAATTATGATCACAATAGTCCATAAGAAATCATCATTATCAATTAACTAGGAAATATGACACTTTTCTGCATTGAAATCACCAAGTCCAAAGAAATGTCGAAAAAAAAATTCTAAAGTTTGATTTTAGAAGGGAACCAAAATGACAATATGTCTTCACTCATCACTCTAGATCATTTCTATGCATTCTGTTTGTTTCTGTATACAGCCCATATGAAAAAGAATATTGTTAAAGGAGGGAACTCTTTTGTGACCTACTTTTGACTATGGTGGCGCCACCTGAAAAGAGGTCTAGACGAAAACAACAGAATTTGAAGAGGATAATAAGTGACTTATTTCTACCAAGATTTATTAAAATCCTTCAAACAGTTTTGTAGAAAAAGTTGAAAATGTGAAAAATGGCCACCCCCCCCCCTCCTTTTTTTAAGTCTTAAACTTAAAATTGCCTAATTTCATATGCTGAGTGTTGAGAAACATCTAAAAACTTATTTAGATGTGTAAAGAAATGAAAAAAAAATTTTTGATCACAGCTGGATTTGAACTGCTACTCTCCATATTTCAATTACCAAATGGTATATGTACTATTGTGAGACCTACTTTTGAGACATGGTGGCATTATCTGTTAACCAATTTCGATGAAATTTACCAAATTGATAGAGGACCTTTAGTACTTCATGTATTCCATGTTTCATTAAAATCTTTCATGTGGTTTTGTAGAAAAAATTGAAAATGTGAAAAATGGCCAACCCCCCCTTTTTTTTGGAAGTCTTAAAAAATTCATAGCAAATCCAAAAATTGAGATAATGACAAAATTCTTTTGCAATAATTTTCCTTACCACAATTATGATCAAAATAGTCATTAAGAAATCATCAATATCAATTAACTGAAAAACATGACACTTTTCTTCACTGAAATGACTAAGTCCAGAAAGACATCAAAAAAGCGTAAATTTCTATTTGACGGATCTTAACCCCGAACACAATTTTTAATAACCCATCTTTATAGATTGTTGAAATGCAATTAGTTTCGACCATTTATATACTGGTTCTGGAGCAGAAGATGTTTGAAGAGGGGTACCGTTTTGGGCACTTTTGGCCCTGCCTTGGATCCACCCCTGAAGGAATCTGGATCCCGAACACAATTTTAGAAGGGGACCTTGTGTACATCATTTACACAAATGTACGCAATGTAGTTCCAGAGAAAAAGTCGAAAATGTGAAAAAGTTAACGACGGACGGACGACGACGCCGACGACGGACGGCGCACTATGACTATAGCTCACTTGAGCCTTTGGCATCAAGACCTCTGTGGCATAGTCAACTGGATAGCTGCTTGACACAAATAGCCCAGCCCCTTCAAACATAGCAGAAGAAAACTTTTGAAGATATGCCAGAGATCATATGGAGTTTACTGCCATTATATGGGGCAATGTAAAGAAATAGTCGGACAAATGAATATAAAGCTGCACGCATTGTAACTGGAGATATGAAATAAGTTAATTTAAGCCTCAGTTCTGTAAAGAAACTGGCTGTGCTACATTTAAAAAAAATGCGAAAGAGAACAACACAAATTAATTCAACATAATTTCAAAATATTATAGGACCATACTTCCATTTACGGCAAAATCTGCATCTCCCATCGATAATCGACTGTACGTGTGCATAAATGTTATACATTTATTTAAATTAATTACAATTTTAATTAAGCCGATGTGGCCTAGTAGATGAGACTCACGCCGTGGACGTTTTTGACGACCGGACGACTGCTAATTTCGAACCTTGTCAGTCGACAGCAGTGGCGGATCCAGGATTTCTGAAAAAGGGGGGGGGGGGGGTGTCACATATCTATTAACCAAACTACTCTGCCATTATAAAGGGGGGGGGGCGGGCTCACGTCTCTAGGTGGGTCTGTCGCACAGGCCTGTGCATTGCATCAGGTCGATGTTGTCACTTAAATGTAAAGTCTTGGCGTGATATGAGACAAAAAAGAACCAAAATCTGATGGATCAAACGATATCATGAAGTCTACGGGGGTCGCACAACTGAAGAATATGATTTTCGAGTGTTCGAAACATCTACATTTAAAGTATCTCCTCGAGTTATGAAAAATAATGCTCACTCCAGTATGAGAGTGACTGTCGCAAATTGAAGACATAATGGTGTCTTTGTCGTTCAAAGTCCTTGAATACAAATTTTACATGTTTTCTTATCGTATTTTGCGAGGATAACCTTGTGAATAAATTTACACAGAATAATCTTTAGTTGACAGAGCACGATATACTGGCAGAGTCAACAAAATCAGGAATATGTTGATCTCTTATAAGCAAATGCAATTGGGAATCTTACTGCAAGATACGGACCTACATTGAATTTTGGTGTCTAATGGCTACGGAGAACCCTTACGATTGACAGATGAATTAAAGTCAATAAAGAAAGCAAAAAAAAAAAATTTAAATAAATAACAAAACAAACAAAAACAAACTACAAATAAACACCCCCCTCCCCCCCCCCAAAAAAAAAATCAATGTCAGTTAAATAACTATGTAGCACATGTATAATATTTCCGGTAATGATCTATTTGGTCGAGTATTTGTTTGCTCTGGGAGAATCTTACGCCATATCAGCTAGACATACAAACCCAAATAAGGTTTTTCTTGTGATAAATTAATGATACCCACTGTGACAGTGTATCAGTTCTGGATTTATCTCATATCTACATGTACCACGGTTTCATATAGACTTAACCCAATCAAAAAAACATTATGCAATATCTTCTTTATGCAGATGTTTATTTGTCATTCTGCTTGCCTACTTAGTAAGTCGTGTGATAACTGAGAGAACGTTGTAAATTCCAAAGTATCTTAGTATGTCTCCAGGTACATTAATGTCACCTGTGGCTGCCGCAAGGAACCCCACCCCCTGATATTTCTGCAGTTATGTACAGATTATTTAAAAGTACTTGATCTTGAAACTATATGGCATGATATACAGAAACTTGAAACTATTTTACAACAATGGTCAAGACTCAAAGTGTCTACTTCCCTGAAGCTAAGCAAAATTTCCCATCATTTCAAATATCAATGAGGCCCGTAGGTTGTAGCCAAAACAAATCCTACTTACGGGTATCTTACCGAATTGAGATATATTTACTGCTTTGATTTATCCGGGACAAATAATAAAAAGTTGTCTGAAAAGTCTCAGAGATTTAGCAAAACGATAACTCTGCGTAATTGTTGTTGGTTTAAACAGTGTCTATGTCAAAACAGTATTATATCTATACACATTTCATTTCTAGCAACAAGATAATCTTATATCGCGCTCTCTCCGAATTGTAGTTTTTTTTTGTCGTTGGACAAACTTTCATTCACAAGGTTACATGATATGGAACCCCCCCCCCCCCTCTCTCTCAACAGAATTTCTTAAGAAGCGTCTGGTTTGCAATGGTCATCGATCTACATGTACTATACCACTAAGATACGTAAGGTTTATTTTAATACACAGTGGAGTAATTATGTTAAAAAAGTGGAGAACTCAACTAGCAGCTCTTGATCTATTATTAGTCTACTAGATTGTCAATCTGTCAAATATATTACGGCTAGAATTCTAAACTGAAAGCAAACTAACAACAACAACAACAACAACAACAACAACAACATCGGCTTCTTGGGCAAATAATAATGGGATATTATGAGAGAAATCATACTTAAACGTATCTCTTTGAAAAGTTTGAATGGAGCTTGTGTTCTCCTTCTCCCATGCTCCCCTATCCCCTTAATTATAGCCTTTATACATGACCATAATTGATTCCAGTCCGGAATTTCAAACCTAAGCATAAGACTTGATAGGGTAGCATTCACTTATTAGTGGCGGATTCAGAATTTCCGAAAAAAAAAGGGGGGGGGGCACATATGTATTAGCCAAACTACTTGGCCAGTTTTGGTGCCAAATCTGGATTTTTACTTGTAAATATGTGGCGAAAAGGGGGGAGGGCCTAAATCCGTCACTGCTTATATGTCCGCTGTTGGCCATCATCATTCATGTACCACTTACTTGCAATAAGGACATAATAAATAAACGTGGATATCAAGTTGACAGTATTTAAATGCCCAACATAGATAAGTTTCTTGAGAACTTCAACTTTACGAGTTACACGAGTATTTGTTTGAACACCGAATAATACATAGATGGAACAGTGCTGTACAATCACCATAATTTATCATGCATCGTGTGCTGTCGAAGTCCTATTTCAACACGAGACAAAGATAGATATGTTTGTTCTGCAGTTCACACTATGTACACTTTATCTCCCCATGCAAGTGATATCCGTCTTATATCCCGTTAAGTCCGAAGTGATCGTAGGTAAAACTTTGAAGTCGTCTATATGCCGATCTGTACGAATGAAAACTAGGTTGTCTTAAAATGGCTTTTGACGAGAGCAAGGTTGACCAGTACAGAGTTTACGGAAGAGCCGGATTTGTTTTTACAGATTCGGTTTTAGTATAAAGCAATTTGTTGCATTATGGATACTAAATTAATCGTTGATATTTTTCCATGATATTTGCCAGTCCATGTAAATTTCAGTTGCCGATTTAGAAGGAAAATGGGGGGGGGGGGATGTTTCAGCATTGTGATCACAATTTTATCACATTCATTAATTTTCAACGAACTATATTGAAATTTACAATCTGACTACATCGTTTGCATGTGTAAACCTTTACGGTTTTCTATTTACCTTCAAGATTTTCTAAAAACCTTTGGTTACCGAATGTAAGTTTCCGAAAGATTATTTGATTTAGCTGATACTTGGTAAGGAGGTTACTATAGGTCTCATTGTCGGTAAAAAAAATCTTGTATAAACTGTAGGCTTTAAATGTTTCGGTGTTTCTTTTCCTGATCATTTTGTATATGAGTAGTTACTGAGAGAGAGAGAGAGAGAGAGAGAGAGAGAGAGAGAGAGAGAAAGAGAGTTTGATTTTCTGATAACATTGCAGAATGGTTGATATTAATAATTCCATTGTGTTGTCTCAAAATACCATCAAACACCATATTCATAGGCGGATCTAGAAATTTCGGTCTGGAAAGAGGGGTGGGGTTGGGGTGCAGCTTACCTTTTTTGTAACATATTTGCCGACCAATGGAAGGGGGGGGGGGCGTGCAACTAAATCCGCCGATGACATTAACTCAAAACACGCTGATTTATATGTTTTAATTATTGAAATTTTATTTTAAAAGCAACTTCAACTTATTATTACAACACTGGGTATTACAGACACCTTAATAATAGCGTTCCCTCTCATACAACCCCAGTAGTGTATCTATAATATGTTGTCTATTCAGCTCCCCTGTACTGGAGAACAGAAGCAAAAAGAGAACTACAAAAAGCTAGAAACTTAAAGTTCATTACTGAAAAAGCCTACAACGTAATATTGTTCCTGGGAGACGGTATGGGCGTGTCCACATTGACCCCATCACGAATATTGAAAGGTCAGTTGAAGAATAAAAGCGGAGAAGAAGAGTTGCTCAGCTGGGACATGTTTCCACATGCAGCGTTTGCAAAGGTATCAAAAGTTTTTGCAGTATATACATACATATATATATATATATATATATATATATATATATATATATATATATATATATATATATATATATATATATATATATATATATATACCCTTATCAAATACGTCGATTCTGTATATAAACTGCCAGATGAATAAATGTACCAAATATATAAATCGATACTTTAATTTGATTTACTGAAATTCAAATGTTATACAATGATATTTAGATGTCACTGACCGATACCGTGGTATATATCCTTTAAAGTATACGAAATGTGAGACTTCTCAAAATAATTACACTATTAAATAAAACTGTTTAATATAATTGTATGCACTGTTCAGATATTACTGATATAAAACCCTAATCGGCATGTTAAATTATATACAACTTACAGTGAAAATAAAATCGTTATCAATGTAGTTACATTTTATTGCATTTATTACAGCATAGATACTTACACACACACACATACACAGAGAGAGAGAGAGAGAGAGAGAGAGAGAGAGTGTGTGTGTGTGTGTGTGTGTGTAGCAGATAAATTATTTACCGAGAAGATATTCAATCATGTCATAGGGTGTAAATTTACCTATTTTGCAGCAAGATACAAAGAAGAATCAATTATGCTGAAGCTCAGGGTGTGTACAGACCCTTGTGCCCCCATCCCTGGATGCGGGCCTGCATTTATGTTCAACTAACAGATCTGGTGCGGGTTTTACAAGGAACACATGCGCAGTTCATATTGTTGAAAGGTAGAGGTTTATAGACCTTTTTTTCATTGTTATTATCTTCTATACATTTATATTTTATAGACCTACAACCAGGACCACCAGACCCCAGATTCTGCAGGGACGGCAACTGCTTACCTGTCAGGTGTCAAAACTAACCTAGGTATGGTGGGAGTAGATGCGAGAACGACGAGAGGAAACTGCGCAAGCGCACAAGGCGCGAACCTGGACACAATTTATCACTGGTCATTAGAAAAAGGTGAGAACTGCAAAACGTTTCTGCTAATGCTTGTAACTACATATACACTTGCTTGTTTTTCCTCTTCCCTCCTTATGTTGAATGCGACCATTAATATATCTGTAAAAACATCGCCTATAGAAGCTGTAAAATACTGTAAAACTTGACCACTCAAGGCGGTTGACCTCTTCATACAAGTTGATTTTGTATCTGTAGACAATCAATAGTTTGTAACAAAGCAATATGGTTGTTAAAGACATGTGACTGCTTAATACAGGTGGGCTTTGAAGCAGGTTCGAGTGTTGATTGATTGATTGATTGATTTCTGTTTAACGTCACACCACGAATATTTCGCGTATATGGTGACGGCATCGCATACAAGTTTTGACCTTTGCAACGGACCCACCCGAAGCAGTAAGGAATATTTAACGTGCCATGCATACCACGACACGGGACCTCGGTTTTTACTGTCTTATCCGAAAGTCAGGACACCGGCATGACCAGAGCAGGACTCAACCCCGGTCTTCCGATCAGGAGATTGGACTGTACATAATCCAAAGCACTTTAAGTAACTGTTTTAAATAAGCTTCAATTTATGTCATTTATGATTTCCTACTAAAAGGACTTTTATAGAGCATTACATGCATAGTTTCCTCGGGTATTAATGGCTCATGCCCACTAATTAACCCCCTTTAGAATAAGTAGCACACTCGAATACTAACTTCAACCAAATTTAATTTACTTGTTGCAGTCCTAGTGTCACTCATCGCATTGTTTATGGCACACATTAAGGTGGCAAATGACTCTGACTTCTAAAACATAAGCTACATTTATTGATTATGACTATACATTTTCTCCATAGCTTAAAATACATTTTATATCATGGACTTAGTCGTAGTATTAATATTCAAATATTAAAGTGATAATTAAAATCGGTGTGGCTCAAGGGATAAGGTAATCAGTTCGAGACCGAGAGATCCCGGGATCGATTCCCGCCATGAGCACACCACATCGTCTTTCGGACGAGACAGTAAAAACCAAGACCCCGTGTCAAGGTAGGCGTAACACGTTAAAGATTCCTCACTGCTTCAGGTGGGTTCATTGCAAAAGTATAAATTTCTATGTGGTGCATAAGGCAGGTGCCGCCACCATACAGGTGAAATAATCGTAAAGTGACGTAAAACAATATAATCAATCAAAGCAATCATTCCATGTTTTCAAATGTGATAAAAAAAAAGATAGACATCATAAATGTGTTTTAGGCAAGAGAGCGGGCTTGGTTACAACCGCACGTGTAACGCATGCGACGCCAGCAGCTCTGTATGCACACTCCGCAGATAGGAACTGGGAGGCAGACAGCAATATGCCCACAGATGCCGCTCAGTGTAAAGACATCGCTGCCCAACTAATCGACGATAACCCGGACATGCACGTTTGTAATTTTCATTCAGAAATTAAACATCTATTTCTAAAACTTTAAGAAAATTGCAATGTCCTTCCTCTTACTTTTATATGTTTTGCGCGTTCGCGTTAAGGAAAATTAGACTTGAAGATATTATATAATTCAACATCTTGCAATATGGCAAAGTTTATCCAATGGGTGGTTTTGTTTTTGCCATACAGTACAAATATACATTCTTTTCGTCGTTTTGAATGACGTCATATTATTTCGTAATAGGGTTTTAATAGACTTTCGTCAGTTTTGTTTCAATTCTGAAAAATTAGTTTATTTATATACTTTACACAAAGCAGGTATATTATAATAACAATAGAACTGTGTATACAAGGCATCGTCGCAAGCCACGATTATTGAGTCCGCTCCCTTCGTTCTCCTACCTCAAACCCGTGGCTGTCCCTGCCCGATTACGCTCGCTTCTCATGGATATTTATAACGTACGGTATACCTAAATTCTCTTAGCCAATGAAATTGTCGTTTAGTGATTTCGGATATATGTAACGGCAGTGCCCAGTGCGGAGAAACAATGTGCTTTATGTTGTGAATTGGGAGATCGCTACGTGCTATTGGACGAAGTTTTCTGGCAAAGTCTGTCAGACATTGCCCTGATTGGTCAATTACAGTGTATTAATATTCATGAGAGGCGAGCGTAATCGAGCAGAGACAGCCACGGGTTTGAGGGAGGAGACGGACCCAATATCCTGGGGCTTGCGACGATGGTACAAGGTAAGCCTACTATGCATGCACGGCAAATGTACTTTAAAGGTAATCATGGGAGGTGGTAGAGAATATTTCTTGCCGAAAAATGTGACTGATTACGAGAGCGGACAAAGTTCAAGACGCAAAGATGGACGTAATCTTATCGATGTAAGTATAATGCATTCATCAAATGAAAATAGCGGATGCATCATTTTGTAGTCATGAAATTTGAAGGAACATGTATATATGAATTTCAAATCTTGATACTGAAAGTCAAATTGAATTCTTATAAAGTTATGTCTGTAGAAATATAGTAAACATGTTCAAATTATCATATCAAAAAAGGAAACGCTAATTTCAATTTATATCATTAAATTTTAACTTCAGGAAAGCAAGCAAAATAAACCAAGACCGCAAACAAATAAAACAAAAGCAGGTAAAATAAGCTAAGACAGCATTCAAAATAAACCTAGATATTAAATATACATATATGTATTTATCTATATACATGTGTATTTATTAATTAATTACAGGGAATGTTATTTTTATCTTGCAGACTTGGATAAACGATAAGAAGAAGAGAAATCTAAAGCATAAATTTGTTTGGAACTCGACGGAATTCAACAAGGTAGACGTTTCAGAAACCGACTATTTGCTTGGTAAGAACTCGTAGGAAGACAAATTTTCTACCCGTGCCACGGTACAACAAACACCCCCCCCCCCCCTTCACACACACACACACACACACACACAAAGCAAACAAACAAACAAACCAAAAAATGTAACAAGAATCAAACAAACAAGCAAGCGACCTCCCCCCCCCCAAAAAAAACCCCAAACAAATAAACACCAAAGAACAAAGAACACCTCCTTACAAACAAGCTTTCTGTTTATTTGTACATGTATTTCATAATCATAGTCGCGCTCAGTGAGCACTTATTGGTCTTGCTTATGCTTGCAGGAATTTTATATTTGCCATATTATTTTACATCCTTGAATTATTACCCTTTTAGATGTATGATTGCATGTTCAATGGTTCATGTTCATGAGGGAAATCAAAGCTACAATGATTATATATTAAGGCAGTGTTGAATAAATATAGAATATATTTTCATCAAACCAATGTAGACGTAGCCCAGTACAGATGGGACCGATTAATATACAATTTGTTTCGAGGAAAACCATCACTCATCATTTTCCCGACACTTGGTCAGTAAAATTTTCTGACCCGTTTCGCTATATTCAAGATTCCTCATACTTCCAATTACGTACCCCTCTCCGATTCGCTGCTTTTTTGACTACACGATCGCCCCATTAACTTCTCAGGCGCGAATCCAGAAATTTACTCGAATAAGGGTCCATCCTAATGAATTTTTTCTCAGAAGGGTAAAATTACTGTTTTACATTTAAAAATGAAAAATAGCATGACGAGAATTTTTCGCCGATTCTCAGGATGGTTTAACACCCTGGTCCACCCCTCTGGATCCGCGCATACTTCTCATTGCGGAGCGAACACGATTTACGTTCGGTATATATATATATATATATATATATATATATATATATATATATATATATATATATATATATATTTATATATAATACCATTTGAGACGCGTAGTAAGTGTTGTGACTGGAAGTTCCCAAAAAGTCAGGTGACAAAATGTCTTTCAAATTATCACATGACTTGATAAGAAGTGCAAGTGGATTATGCAAGGTGTCAAAGGATTTTTGGAGAATAAATTACAGTACAATTTAACACGATTTGATACGTTTTATCAAAGTAATGATACAATAATGATCATTCAGAAAAATTGTCCAGAGCGTGAATCGTGTTCGCTCTGCGCTAAAGAGTTAAGTAGTTATGTGGTACAGTTTTGTAGTTCTACCAAATAGTTTTGATGTCAAAACAGCAGCGGTTGGAGGAGGTGTACATCATTGTAGTTAGAGATTCCCCACTGCTTTCGGTGGCAAGTTGAATTTGTATAATTCTGAGCTATTCATAATGATAGCTGGAACATACGCTCATGTAGACATCTCACAAAAGAAGAAAATATACACACACAAAAATAAGAACCCCCCCCCCCCCCACTCTACCCCTTCAAATTGTTTCTCTTAACTACTAGTAATATTTTCAGGGGGCAGGCGTGGTGTAGTGGTTAAGCGCTTGGCTTACGGCGCCGACGATCCGGGTTCGATTCCCAGGTTGCGCCACTATGTTTAAAAGGTTGGTAACCTCCTGCTTCCATGTCGCGATATAACTGAAATATTGTTGAAAGCGACTTAAAACACCAATCAACCAACCAACTAATATTTTCAGTCTATACTTTTAGGTCTATTTGAGGCTAGTCACATGCAATATGAATCCGACCGAGACAAGACCAAAGAACCATCTCTAGAGGAGATGACGGAAAAGGCCATCCGAATATTACAGAAAGAAAAGAAAGGTTACTTTCTATTGGTAGAAGGTAAGAACATTAAGTGAATTTATCAATAAAAATGAAAATTAATAATTAAATGATAATTGATTAGATGAATAAAACAAGCATATTGCGTATTGCAGAATCAATACATGTCACCCCACCTGTTTCCTTAAGTACAAGGACCGTAACTCTTCCAAAAAGAGGTCAATCATAACCAAACTCGAACTTGATTTGTAATTTATTGATACAAAGCTAGATTTCAAGTCACTAACTTCAACGGTTGCAAAAAAAGTTCGGAAAACCAAAATGTTTCTGACAGACGGACGGAAAGACGAAGTAAAGCCTATGGTCCCCTCCGGTTTTTACTGGTGGGTAGGACTATAAAAATGGTTGATGAATATAACTGAAGCAAATAAATATACATACATACAATATGTACCCACTTATATACATATATAAAGGTAGATGCGTCCCATTTACATATGAATATGCCCCGCAAGTATGTCAGGTAAGAGGTCTGCACTCACAAAATGCACGTAACTAGGCAGGAAAGGTGTAAGATCATGTTTGTATATCTATATCAAAAGATAACATATTTAGGGTAAAGTAGAATGTTGTCAACCAATGAATGTAGTTAGTTCTCGCATAAACCTAAAATCATATTCACGTTCGTGAAAGGGTGCACCCATTTTGTCAATCAACTTTTTTTTATGATGCTACATTATATATTCATAAATCTATTTATTACGAGTGTTTCTACCCACCTTTCCGTTTAGAGTTTCTTTATCTACCATCGAAAATAATCTAGTATTAAACTTGTACATTTATGTAGTTTTGTGCCTAAAATTACTGAAATGGGCACAAGATATATATATATATACTGTCGGGATCATCAAACCCGTGGTGCGCCCGAATGATGGTGTCTGTTTGAATATTTCTGACAATACGAACACCATTTTATTCAAATCTATCAAATACAATTTGTCGTAAGTAAAGTAAAGTACTTGTTATCATAGAATAAGTAACAAAAAAAAAAAAATTACTGTCACAGATGTAAAAAAAAAACTGATGCGGGATTAACATAGTCAAGAGCGATAATACCGTGGAGAAATAATTTTCAGTATCTATTCTCTCAGGAATGTTGAAAAATCTACTCCTGGAGTTTACATGGTACGACGAGTTAGTGCGCCATCCAAACTAGTCTTAATTATCTCCGTAAACTCCGAATCTCGCTCGCGAAGGCAGCCGAGCGTCTAGTTTGAACGAGGCTACATCCAAGCAGTCTCTCTCGACTTACAAACCAAGCTATCTGGGATGCAAAGTATCGTAAGGTCAGGAGTATCGTGTTGACTATGCTGACACTATTTTCTGACAGGGCGACATAACATCTGACCAAAGTCGACATGACAGTTGACAAGTCGACATAACATCTGACCAAAGTTTACATGACAACTGACAAGTCGATATAACCTCTGACCAAAGTCGACATGACAACTGACAAGTCGACATAACATCTGATCAGCGTCGACATAACTCACAAATCGACAAAACATCTAACCAAAGTTGACATGACAACTGACAAGTCGACATACTGTTCAGACAAGTCAAGATAACATTTGAAAAGTGGGTGGTAGAAATTTTATATTCCAGCATAGTCTATATATACTATCATTAAAATTAATTATTAATTTTCGATACAATACTTATGGAAATTATTGGAAAACTGCATTCGAGGGATCGCTAGATCTAAGTTAAACCACGCTCATCACGTAGTTTCATTGAATCGTCATTGGGATACGCACATTAACTGTTTTAAGCCAGCATACATCTATCATTATTTATAATAAAATCAAGGTACATATATTATATGCATTGCATCCTAAAATAGAAACAGAAACTTTTGAAGACCACGTCACATTTTCACAACTTACTAATTTCATTATCCATTTGAGCTCTCGGTTACCGGTAAATCACTTCCTTGGTCATTAGATGCTTGTTTTCATATAGAGATCGATAGTTTGAAATGATATTCTTTTATTTCAATTTAAAAAGTTCCATTTACATTTTTGAGAGATCGTTTTTCTTTTTGCATTCCGAATTTCCTCTGATGAAATTATAATGTTCGAAACAATATGCCATATGGCAGAATTTTGAATTTTCTTTGCACTAAACTAAACTGAGATCCGTTATATCATGGTTCTCAGAATTAAAATGAAATGAAACTGCCTTTTTCCTCTTGTGTCTTACGTCCGCCAGATGTTCTTTAATGTGCTCCGCTATCGTCCTTTCATTTCCCCCGACGTACACTATTTTATTGCATTTTTTACAGTTTATTCCATAAATGGCATTGGTTGTCTGGCAGTTGGCATCTTTCTGAATCTTTCTAATTTCCGGAAAGCTGAAATCGCACATTGTGATAGCGCAAATGGCACAATTGTCTGAAGGACAATGATATACAATCCCATCTCTATTCTTGAATATTTTATCGAAAAGTGCAAAGAAAATTCAAAATTCTACAGAAAAGCAAGAGAGGTACACTGGATAGAAACTCTGAATACAGTGGCGCCATTTGGTTTACATAAAAAGACGCAACTGGGAATCCTCTGGCCTGATCATCAAGTAGAGCGGGATACCAAACGGATGTTTAATTTTTCAGACATATTCATTCATATATAGTCATACATTTTTTAGACATGCATACATTATATATACTTAGAAATACAGTATTCAGACATATGTTATATATATTTAGACATATATTTGGTCTTACATTGCAGGTGGGCGCATTGACCATGGTCACCACGAAGGGAGAGCACACAGGGCATTGCACGACACTCTTGCATTCGATAAAGCAGTGACCAAAGCCACAGAGATCACCAGTGAACTAGATACTCTCATTGTAGTGACCGCTGACCACTCCCATGTCTTCTCAATGGGTGGATACCCAACAAGAGGAAATCCCATTTTGGGTAAGTGTAGAACGCAATTAGAAATATTCTTTTGTTAACAGACCTTTTTCCTATTGATCTTACATTTCATTCCATGCTAGACATACGATGAAATTGCCGTAAAAATTAACGTCATTTTAATCTGACGTCACTCTGCTAGCATTAACGTCATAATGAAAATCTCGGCAAAAAGTAGCATGACTGGTATAAGGCTGAGATATAGATAGGTAGTACTTATTTAAAAAAGAATTCAAGTATCGTCACAATCTACATGATCCATATTGATAAAAGAAAATTACCACGTCCTTATCCATTTACTGTCCGCGCCACTCACTTTGTAAACCGGAAAATCTGGATTTTCACTTATTTATCTTTAAAATAAATTTACAAAATTAATATCAATCGACAGATCTTGTTTAGTCGTAACTTTCGGTGTATGGTATATGTTTCTGTGAAGAAGCATTCGTATTTTATAGGGAAAATCAATTAGATAGGGCGTTTTCTATGTTAATTTTGACATGACGTCGCCTATGTTTAACATTGAGTCTATGGGAAACTTGGCGACGTCACGTCAAAATTTAACATGGAAATCGCCCTATCTAAAATTGATTTTTTCTGTAAAATATGAACGTTTCTTCATACAAACATATAGCAGACACCAAAAGTTACGACTAAATAAGATGTATCGAATGGTTTTGCCTTTTTGAAATTATTCTGAAGATGAATAACTGAAAATCCAGATTTTCCAGTTTCCAGAGTGAGTGGCGCGGACAGTAGAGTTGAAGCCAGTGTGGCTCAATGGGTGATGTGCTCTGTTCGTGACCGAAAGGTCCCAGGTTAGACTCCTGCAGTGGGCACACCGGTGTCTTTTCTTTTGGTCGAGACAGTAAAAACCGAGGTCCCGTGTCACATAAAAGATCCCTCACTGCCTCGGATGGGTACGTTACAAAGATATAAATATCTATGCTTTGCATCAGGTAGAGACCGTCACCATATAGATGAAATAACCGTGTAGTGACGTAAAACAATAGTCGGTCAATCCATTCAGAATCATGTCATTCCTTGCTTTTCTATAACTGCAGAATGACAATGTCTTGTGTATATTAGTCCGGAATACATAGTTCTGTTGCAAATCATCCCGCATCAGATAAATTCGCAATTTGGACAGATGACGTCAAATGACGCGATTAATGATTAAAAATTCGATTTTAACATGTACATTTCTTTATGATAAAGCTTTACATTCAATCTTATCAAAACCATATCTTTATTCCGCTTCTATATTTATCCCATTACGGATAAAGATCTGGCGAAACCCCGTAAAAGGTCAGATTCTGGTGAACTCTGATGTCGTTGCAGTTACCGAAACCGGTATTTCCCATAACCAATCAATGACTTGGTTAGGCACGTGATAGTGACGCAATATGTTACAAACACTGTTCAAAAACTATCTTGTGGGTCACGCACGCTGTGGATGTTAATTTCATTACTAGGAATTTGTAGCCGATCCCCTGATTGGCTGAAAATCAGAGTTCACCAGAACATGACCCCTTACGGAGTTTCGCCAGATCTTTATCCGCAATAGGACAAAGGGGGGCAACTCCAATAAAATCTTATGCATACAAACTATCTGGTTATCGCCGGCCAAAGGCTGATTGATTGATTGATTTTTGTATAACGTCACACCACGAATATTTCACGTATATGGTGACGGCATCTGCCTGATGCGAGGCATACAAATTTTGACCTTTGCAATGGACCCACCCGAAGCAGTGAGGGATCTTTAACGTGCCATGCATACCAAGACACAGGGCCTCGGTTTTTACTGTCTCATCTGAAAGACATGACACCGGCATGACCAGAGCGGGACTCGAACCCCGGTCTCCCGACCAGGAGACGAGCGCGATACCACTAGGCCACGCAGGCTTAGGCCGTTGATTATATTGATAGGGCTTTTTCCGGGCTCATGGTGTCATGTATTCTGGAACAAGTTGTTTCGTCATATAGTGTGTTTCCCTTATCATAATGATGTAGCGCTACTACTTGAAGGAAATGGAAACAAACGACTATGAAAATAAGAAAGGGAATAATAAAAGTGTAGTTTATGAAAGGTAAATTTTGTACCCGCAAAATATTTTTGCGCATTTTATTTTTGTACACTTTATGCCATCTTCCCTAAAGTTAAATGAATTTGTCCTTATACAATGAATAGCCAATTGGTTTTTTCCTCATGTTGCTATCACTGATTTTGTTTATTCTTATCCTTTTGCCCACATTAGGAAACATTTAGTCCATTACATACTGCTTCTCTTACACTATCGTTAGGCTGGTTCAGATTATGATAATCAAAATGGGTTATAATCACAGGAAGCGAAAAGTTTTATGAATACTCGGTGTTCTTCTGGCGAATTGACGCTATGCATCAATATTTTTTTGGTTTTCTTTATATTTTGTAGGACTAACAGATAAAGAGGGGAAAGTTGCGTTAGATACGGACAGTAAGGTGTACACCACTTTGGTATATGGAAATGGGCTCGGCTATCATAATCCAAGACGAAACGTAACAAATGCAGAATATGGTATTCAAATTCAATGCTTGAAGTTAAAATAAGAATATATAAACCTTAAAAATAACAGAGAGAGAGAGAGATCTTATAAATAATGTATTTCATTCAAGAAACAGATTAGGTAACAAGTAAAATAAAATAAAATTTAGAGCTTTCAATTTCGTTTTAATAGTTAAGAAGACATACCAACACAGTTTGCTGTATGTGATATTTCTTTCATTATTTGTCAAGCCATATTATTTCAAAATTTGATCAGATGAAAACTCTGGTCACAACGAAGCTACATGTGAAATCCCTGTCTCTAATATTTCAAAATAAAAAAACCCAAGTAAAAGTTTTTGAAAAGTAGGTCAGAATCCAAGGTCAAGGTCACTATAGGTCAAAAGGTGTAGTATCAAATGAAAGCTCTTGTCATGAGGAAATTAAGTGTTGAGTATCAAGGCCCTCTAACTATTATTTCAAAAGATATAGCACATACTAATGTTTTGAAAAGTAGGTCACAGTCCAAGGTCAAAAGTTGTGAAACTAAATGAAAGCTCTGATCATAAGGAATCTATCTACATGTGAAACATCATAGCCCTAGCACCAATGGTTTAATAGAAGCTCATTTTAAAGTTTTCGTAAAAAATGTCAGTTCAAGGTCAAGGTCACAGAGTCAAAAGTCATGGCATAAGATGAAAGCTCTGATCAAAAGAAACCTGCATGTGAAATACCACTGAGGAATCTACAGTTGAAATATCAAAGCTTTACCATTAATGGTTTGAAAGATATAGCCAAAAATTAAAATTTTTAAAAAGTAGGTCAAAGTACAAGGCCAAGATAACTAGGTCAAAAGTTATCAAATGAAAGCTCTAATCATGAAGAATCTACATGTGAAATATCAGAGATCAACCTTTAACAGTTTCAATTTTAAGTAAGTAAAATTGAAGATATGAATTACTGACTTGTATTTCTTCAAAACTGAAAAAAATAGATAGTATGAGATTAGATTCTATTTTCTTAATGCTCATTTTCTAAAACAGAAAAGTCAACATTTCAACAAGCTGCAGCAGTGCCTCTCTCTTATGAAACCCACGGAGGAGAAGACGTAGGAATCTTTGCGAGAGGACCGTGGGCCCACTTATTCCATGGAGTACACCAACAGAACTATATCCCTCATGTGATGGCCTTTGCCTCGTGTGTAGGGGAGTATAAAGAAGACAAAGATTGTGCTGCCTCTTATAATCACCCTGTTCCTGTAGTACATAATGCTGCATCTCCTACTCTGTGCTCCAGGATCATCGTCTTATTGACCGTTTTAATTTTGATGACAAATCTTTAAAAGCACCACATTATCAAATACAAAAAAAAACTTGGGGTGTATTTTGATTGTGCTAAGGGTAACATTTTCACCTCCATTTTATAAAATACTGTTCAAAAAATCATTCAAACATGATTTTGAAAATCTTGTAACATGTAAAAAAGAGATACGAGTTTTCTGCAGTTTTCTTACCTCTTTACAAAATTCAACATATTTTGAAAATAGTTTTCCTACTGAAAAAAGACAAAACTGAATCTATCTTTAAACTTGAAGACATTTGACATCCACTTCACAATGTCCTTGTGCTTGTTTATTAAATTGAATTCAACTTATGGGGAAAAGTGAAATTCGGAAGAGCAACTGGGTATTTTTATCTTTTAACTTAGTTTACTTCTTATAGGAAACTTATTATATTCAGTCTACATATCACGTACCTATAGGGATTGATAATATTTGTTGGTATTTTAAGAAGATGTTTTTGTGTTCATTAATATGTGCTATGTTTCATTAAGTTGTTTTAAATGTTAATGATACTTAAAAATTATATGATTTTAGTAAACTTACAATATTAAAATATGATACAAATCTGTGTTGTACATGCAAAGTGTCTTCTACAAAAGCTGTTTGCATTTGTAATCTTGTTTGTCACCATAACAGGACAAGTTTGGTGAATGAAATAAGAATACTTGTAGAGACCCACTGACCCTAGACTGGTACTCCTTTCCCAGAGGTCGAATGCAGACTGAAGAAAGACACTTCAAAATTTCAGCAAGGCTTTTCAGTTTGTGGATACAGCCTCCAGCATTTCATGTACATACTAAATATAATGCATTTCATTCATATCGATTTCACAACGTGTCAATTCACACTTCATATGTCAAAAACTTTAGCCTTGTTTTCCTGTCATACGAGTTGGTCTTGTAACAGAGAATGTCATGACCCTTAGCTGTTTGATTCAAAGCCTAAACTATTTCAATTAAAATAAACCCATTTATTTCTCTTAAATTGAGGTTGGCATTCATAACAAACATTTCAGTTTAGTGTGCCTATAACAATTAACAACTCTTTGATATTTTGCCATTTTCCCCCAAATGCTTCAGATAATGCAAGTCCAAGTAATTTGAGGTGGACCATACCTCCCCATACTCAAAGGACATGTTTGAATATACTTGACCTCGAACAGTTTGCTTTATTTACTCTGAGTCTTCTTATAAGTGTGTACTCTACATCATCTTACCACTATGACACAAAGTATCAGCACTGCTGAAAAGAGTACCAAAAATAAAAAAAAAAAAGGAACAGAGGTGGTGAACACAAGTCATTATAACCTGTTATATGTATGCCTGCCCTGACCAGTCTTCTGCACCTGTGTATATTTATGGTAAGTGATTTGAAGTCTGAATCAAGGTATTAAAGATTTTCTCCCTCCATATAGATAGTTCACTTCCATTTATGCAACAAATAGACTGGTCTTTCAGTTGATAAATGGTGTCTCGATAGGCGTTGGTTCACTTCATAACTCCATTCACTTCAGCTTCATGAGTCAGGGGATGCACTATGCAAACTCCTCTCTCCCCTTGACTTGTGAAGATTCATTCACTTACAATAAGTCTCACAAATCAAATTTCTACATAATGCTCTAGGGTATGTAAAAACCAAAGTTTCCTTTACCATGCTTAACACACAGAATTTCTCATGATGATTTATGTTTCACCACTTTCAACTCAAAGAAAAAGAAAACCATATAGGAAAAATATAAAATTTATAATGTAACAATTGCTATAGAAGATATATATGTAAATGGCACCATTTAAAAAAAGGAATGTATCAAACAAGAGCAAAGAAATATATGTGTAAAGCATTAGTATTTCTACAGATTAATATAGAAATATATACATTGTATCACTAAAAATTGATATGTATATCTGTTCTACCACAATGGACAAGATCATTCATGATTTTCAGGGAAATGCTTTTGTTTGTAGTACCCCGCTTTTAGTTTTTTGTGCCAGCACTCAAGTTTTCAAGGCCAGTTCTAGATGTAAGGATTAAGTATGACTTGCTTTTTTGTACATATTTTGGTAAAAGTAGTTAAGCATACCACCCACAACTGAGCATTATGTGTTACACTAATTACAAAAGATGAATCTCGTTCACTTTAACATGGAGAACTTGGTTATCTAGTTTTCTAGTATATATGAAAATATTACTAACTAGGCCCGGCGCCATAAATCGAAAAAATACTTAAGTCATAATTTCAAATTCTTCTATTCAACAATAAATTAATAACTGGGATTAGGATTTTATTGAGTTTTATTCTATCAATAGATAGAATTAAACAATTCTTTAAGACAGTTTATTTGAATGCTTGATAATGAAATGAATAAAAATGAAATAATTGACTTTACTATATTCTCAGTTTATGGCGCCGGACCTAGAACTTCCCCTAAATTGAGCTGCTTTACCTTTACTCAATGATTTTGAGTTATCAAGAGTCAATTTTACAAATTAGAAAAAACCCCACTCTTCTTGACATTATACTGCACCATTAACTACAGTTAGAAATCAGTTTTGTTATAAACCTACGGTCAATACAGCATTAAAAAAGTAAAAATTCAGTTAATAGTTAAGACTACATTTTCCTAGGACATGATATGAAAAGCTTTATTTCTAGGGGTCCCAACTTTTGTGGTTATACCACAAATTAAAGTTTTTAAGTTCTTTGTTTCAAGGGCAGCACCTCTGATCTTAAAACGAAAAATTATCCTGCAATAATATAGAGGATAAAAAGGCTGTACTCGAGATTAAGCAATATGAAGTATCAAGATCTGAACTCATAATTAATTAGTAAATAGTATTGATAATTTCATTTCAATTATCATTTTACAGCCATGGTTAGGACCAATGTTTACTCAACAATAATTTACCAATTGACTCCCTGCTTTGGCATTGTAAGCTAGAGATTATAGTGCATGAACGAGAATCAGTGGCAGAGGGCAGGTATTAAGTTTGGCTTGTGACTACGATGATTTTCTAACAATTATATTTCTAATCTTATTATATGATTTGTGGAATGTAATTTCATGGGTGCAGGCAACCAAGAAATTTGGATATCCACAAATTAAAACTATTTCATAGTATTTCCTTTAAAGTTCACTGGGATAGAATTTGTTTACAATGGCCAAATAAAATTAAAATTTATTTTCTTGGGAACTGCTGCATCACTAAACTAAGCATGGCGTAGAAAATTTTTCTATATGGTTTTCCCAATTTTCTGTGTCCTTTTTTTTAGGCATTTGCAGATTTAATTTTTCTTTAAAACATGCAACTGACACAGATGCTCAATCGTGTCAAAAGAGACTGAAAATGAAAGTGATCTCCTTACAGATCGTGTCTGGAGCAACAACAAACCTCCCTTGAACAGTAATCAGGGGTTATAGCAGGGGTGTGATCTAATTCAGCTTTATCTTGGCATTGATGGCCGATTTGATCTTGGGAATTGGTTTTATCCTGACAAGTTTAAACATGTGTTATAAAATTAATGATTAAAAAAGAAATTAAAAAACCCCTTCCTGCCTCATCATAATTCGATAAAAAATGCCTGAGAAACTACACATTAAATTTGTTTGGCCTATAATAGCACACTCTTACATATCCTTTTTCTAAGTACAAAATATTTTAACCATCATCAAGAGCAAAAGTCCTGCCACACACAATTGCCTGAAGTCCTTGCTGCCTTTTTGTGGCATCCAATCTGCACCAACTTTAAATTATCTCTCGTAAACAGAAGTTTGAAAACTTTGTCAGAATTCAGCATTTTGTGCTTTGATTTATTCTTTGATGCTTCTATCAGTGTAGGGATGACCTCCCTTGACTTCTCAATTCTGTAATGAATGAAGACAAAATGGAACATAAACGTGTGTATATTATGCATTGATGCAAAAATGAAGAGATGTACAAGAATACTGATGTATTTTGAAAGGAAATGATTGATAACAATGTCAAACTTTGGTAATATAAATGAAATTCCCTTATGAAACATCATCATTTTGTAACACTGCATGTGTACTGCAATATTTTAACTTCATAGGAGTGTGTTTTGCGAGGAGTGAAAAGATACGATATGTATCACAATGTATTTCACATAAGCTGTGCCCCTGATGTTTATCTGTAATACGGTTTTTCCACTGGTAACTCATTTAAGGTCAGAATAACTTTTCAGCATCTTTAGTCTAGTCTCTAGGCAACAACAGTTTTAATTTCTCTAAACTTTATGTAATACATCCATTTTCTCTTTAATAAAATGAATAAAAAATTATGCAAAGAAAGGTAAATCTAATAAAGAAATTCATTTTATTCATTGCAGAATTTGTACCATGTATTGTGATTTTGACTTAAGTGTTGATGCATCATATGTGATCTGAAATGAATGTTCATTTCATGCGGTATTTATGAAACGAGTTGCTTGTTTTATATACTCGAGCCTTACCATATGAAATGAAAATTCATTTCAGATTCTTTTTATCACATGTTTACACTCAGTTTAAAGGTGTTTATTTCATTGAACACTGGCTCGACACAATTCTTTTCCATGCTTTGACGTCACCATGCCATAAATTATTCTATGACATAGCGATATTTCACTGCATAAACAGCAATACATGTGATAAAGCAAAATATCAAATAAACAATGTATTCATAATTTGTTACACTCTATTACATGTAATAGTCAATATCATTGTTCACTTCTTAAAGATTATCAAAAGCACAAGGAAACGATTGATTGATTGATTTTTGTTTAACGTCACACCACGAATATTTCACGTATATGGTGACGGCATCTGCCTGATGCGGGGCATACAAATTTTGACCTTTGCAACAGACCCACCCGAAGCAGTGAGGGATCTTTAACATGCCATGCATACCACAACATGGGGCCTCGGTTTTTAATGTCTCATTCGTAACACAGGACACCAGCATGACCAGAGCGGGAATCGAACCCCTGCCTCCCGATTAGGAGTCCAGCGCGATACCACTAGGCCACGCCGGCTTCACAAGGAAATGAACTGGTTGAATATACACGTATAATCATATCACACTTCTGTCCATTATAATCAGTATTGCTTAGTATATCATGTTTGTAATTGGAAGATTACAAATTCATGGTCACGGATTTTCATTTTTGTATTGTGGACATTGCATATTATCCACTTTGTCTGGGATGCTACTTGATACAGACTGATCCCAGCCAGGAGGGGTTTGTTTGCTTGATCTTATTTTCCCAGCTAGGAGGGGTTTGTTTGCTTGATCTTATTTTACCTCACTCCTACATTGTGTCATTTACATACATATGGTGATGGCATAAAACTAATGCAATACACAGAAATTTATAAGCTTTGCGATTGCGACACAAGGCCCCAGTTTACTACTGTCTCGTCCAAAAGAATGAACACCGACAAGCCTCTGGCAGAACTGGAACCAAAGTGAGCACAAGCACATAACAGACTGAATTATGTTTACTCATTCTCCAAAGAGAAGTTTGACTTTCACTATTAGCAACTTAGGAACCCTGAAATTTTATAAGCTGTACCAGCTTGGATAAGGATTCAACTTCAGGCATCAGATGTACAATAGACTTTTTCTTCCACAAATGTCGAGATTTGTCAATAACTGTTACATGTAGTAGCTTGGCAAAAGTTGACTCGTGATTTTATTAATAAAATATTGTGTACACATTGATTAACATGACTGAAATTTGTTTTTTCTTTATCTTGCATTTGTTTTTAGTATTTTGTTTATTTTGATGCTTTCTATAAGATAGATACCAAACATAAACCTGGTACATGTTTAATAGGGATATTGTAGATTTACATAAAATAAAACATATTGGTCATGATAGTTAGTTAGTTTCTATTATAACTTTTTCGTTTATGATTCAAGTTAATTTAAATTGACTGTGCCGTTATGAACTTTCTGAAAATGTATGCTTCGTAAATGTTATTCCAATAAAATGTTTTTTTTGGAAAATTTTGCTTTTGAGAAACAAGGAAAATATCAAAGTCTGTAACAAATGTTATACGTGTATATTGTGTTCCTGAGAAGTTCTTTGAGCAGAAAGCATTCAATTGTACATTGGTTACCTTCACTAACTTTAACTTACATGTGATCCAGATTCCACAATCCGAAAAGTTGTCTGTATCCCTTGGAAGCATAAGGGTTAATGGTATGATATTTATCACAGGATGTACTGTCAAATGGACCTTCACATTTAAACCAGCCACTTTTGTCGCAGAGTCTGTCACCAGAGGCAGCAGTGCGATCAAAGTATGATGACTGAAAATCGGACTTTTTCAGTTTTTCATACAGCTGGTCCAGAAGATCTAGTAAGTCGAATTTATAATTCCCTTCAGCCTCTTTTTCAATCTGATCCTTGGCCTAAAATTTCACGAAATCAAGAAAGCATAAAATATTATTTAAAAAAAAATCAGATTGTGAACTAAATTAGTACTTCTATACTGAAAACAATTACAGTCCAGTCCCAGTGTTTTGTAACTATAACAGTGAGCCTAATCCAGATGTAAATTTCAAAATTACACAAAACATGTGACTTTATGAAAAGGTGTGAACTTGCGAAGGTAAATTTTACTTGTGTATTCTCCTTCTGTTTTGTATAATTTTCCTACTGTAGTTTGTGCATTTTCTCCAAAAGGCTCGAACTGCATTGTGTCGGTAATATATCAGAGATTAACTTTTTAAAATACTTTTTCAGTACAAAGGTTGTTGCATAGATTACTGACCTCATTGTTAATAATACCTGTAAAAAGTAAATTTCAATCAATGCATAAACCCTGACCAAGTGTTTCCAATTTCCTTGATTTCAAAATCAGACTCTGATAATATTATATTTTATTTTCATGTCATCAAATGTTCTACGAATGTGTTATATGAAGTACTAATAACTTATTCCACATGATTTTTCTTTTCCTAAGAGTCTCACTTTCAGTATATTTGGGAGATAATTTTTGCAAAAGCAATATAATGTAATATTTCAATGCTCAAATTGAGAGAAGCCAGGACATTATTTTTACGAGTGAGACTTGTGAATTCACTCAACCGAGATAAAAGTTCTAGCTAGGAAGAAAGAGAAGTTACTGACTCAGTCGTATGACAGAAGTCACCACGGAAATATACAGTATATAGTGTAATGATATGAAAAAAACACATTAGGACATCACAAAAATATTCGATTATAGTGCAGTTACAATACTGACTTAGGAAAGTCATTTGGTATGACAATAGTCAATCAGTTGGTGTGGTTAAACAGTTTGCGGGCCCACCTTCCCACTCACCACAACAGTAGAAGGACACACAATTAAAAATATAAATATTCCTCCATATAGAGATCAAGGGTCAACAAGTGTCTCTAGTAGAGAGGTCATAAAAATATATAAACACGTATGGTAATGCAGAAAAAACATCATGGTATCAAAAATACATAAAGCGATATCAAAATGAGGAAACAGTGCTCTGCTGGTCTGGAAAGAAGTAAGTAAAAATTGATTTACACTATTGCTCTGAAGTATCAGAGAACATGGGTATGACTTGAGTTATTGTTGCAGATAAATGAAGAGTAAACACAATATTCCCATCATCTTTTAATATAGGGAATAAACAAATGGTAACACTTTTTTCTTTTTTTTTCACATTTCTTGTCATACCTTAAGTTTTACCATATGTACTACATACATTATAAACATTGTACTGTTGTAAACACTATTCCTTATTACACATGGTCCTTGTCAGAGCCAGTTTTCTTTCAGTATAATGTTTACATACCGTTATGTAATAACTGCGGATTCTGGTCTGTGCACTGTGCCTCATCACCTCACTCTTTGTCTTGTATTTTTTGTTTAAACCTGGTCCAAATCAGAAAGACAGAGACAGTATTATACTTATAGTCCAAATCAGGATGGATCCAATTATTAAAACAGTACTTCCACAATGACCACTGTGCAGTCATGATAGACATGTATAGTAAATTCATGAATTTCAATTAATTTTTCATAAAAGCAAGAATGCCATGAATGAATAATGCACATCTTAAATGTCGAAAAGTTGCAGGTTCAAATCTCTGTCTCATCCCAACGGTCTGTTGGGCCAAACTTAGCCAGTGTAGCTCAGTGGATGAGATGTTCGACTCGAGACAGAGAGATTCAAGGTTCGGTGTGTGGGCACACCAGTGATCTGTGTTTTGAATAAGAAAGTGAAAACTGAGATGCCATGTCACAGTATGTGGCAACTTTAAAATATCCCTCACTGCATCTGGTGGGTCAGTTGTAAAGGTATGAATTTCCATACAAAATCAAGCAGACACCATCACCATATATATGAATTAATTGTGGAGTGAGGTAAAACAATAATCACTCAATTTCCCCAACCTGGCCATGTCAGGTGAATGTTTATATGTGAGATTCTTACGTTAGAATCAAGTACAAGGTTGGCAGGTTAGAGGTCAGCTTACAAAAGTTTAATAGTAGATTTATCACTGATATCTCCATTACAGCTGGTGATACTTCAGTGGTTGGTTTTTTTTATTTCTTCAAAGGCACCTGTACCTTTCAATTGGGAAATTTTCGTCCCACTTGCATAATGCTAAAATATCAATGTTTGGGGAAAATTTACACAAATTTGTGAAAAAATTAACGAAATTTACATTGGGAAGGGTCCTTATAACATACCTGATTTGAAGAAAAAAAAACCCCACTGTACTTTAGGGAAAATTTACACAAATATGTGAAAAAATTAACGAAATTTACATTGGGAAGGGTCCTTATAACATACCTGATTTGAAGAAAAAAAAAACCCCACTGTACTTACAGTCTTAAATAGTGATGAAATATATTTCTACCTTTGTCCAAGCAGTAATAAAGCATATATAAACTAGAGCTTGGTGATTCAATGCAGATCTTCCAAAACAAAATAGAATTATGAGGCATAGCCTGACGGAATGATCAGTAAATTTTAATGCATTGCACAAAAGACTCTAATAGTGATATTCATTTTACAGTACAGTAACAAAATTAAGAAATTAAGGCTTTTTTCTGCAATATATTTCCATCCTCTTTGAAGAATTACTTTTTTAAAAATCAATGTATTACCATCAAACCAATCTTCATGGTCGTGCCGTTTTTCAGAGGAGGAATTGGTCTCAAGCATATCTAGATACTGAGAAATAATGTGAATTTTTTCTGGTGCGTTTTCTGCTTCCAGCAGGTCTCGGATCTGGCCTGCTATTTCATTTTTACGCGTAGCACAGTACAATTTGCTTAGTGCATCATGGATTAAGGCTCCAGCTGTAATGAAGACAAGGTAGCAATATATTATCAAATGTTTAAAATATACTTCATACATGTATATTGCATATAAATATCATACTTTAATAATAAATGCATTGAGATATTTTTGAAGGATACTGCAAGGTTTTGTTACGAGAAATACACATTCAACATGTATTATATTGTACATGTATTTGTGCCATTTCACACCTTTATACAGAATCAATGAGTTCTGTTTACTTTTTTAATTACATGTAACAGCTGGATTAGGTCCACTGTGATTTGTGGAAATATTAAAGTGCTAGAAGAATTTTCACAATTTTTCCATATACATGTAAATTGCTCATTTACATACCTGAGTCGCTGACCAAAAAAATTACGCTTCTGCGTGACTTTGATCTCAAGAGATACACAATAAAATGAATAATCCATAAACAGATCAATTGATTTTTTTCAGATGTAACAGTTAATCCCCGTAATATTTGATGTCAGAAGTTGCACAAGTGTTACTTTTCCCTGGGTTTTAATCATGACACTGGTTTTACCGTCTCATCCAAAAGACAGAACACTAACAAGCTATCGGCTGGTCTCTAACCCAGGACCTTAGGGCCATGATGCAAACACCTAATGGATTGACTACGCCGGTTCTATGACAGATGTGAACCATTAGAGCAGGCAACATGTACAAAAATAAAAGTCACGTGCATGAATAACAGAAACTACATCTTTACCTCCTCTCCAATGCTCTCCTTCCTTGAGAAAGATGAAAACAGTTTGAGCAGGCAACTTTTTGAAAAAAGCATCATCACTAACTTCAGTTCCATCATCTTCAATTACCACTCTGACGTTTTCTGGATCAATCTAAAAACATGTATAATATACATATAGATTAATAATATGAATGGAGTAAACATGAATTAATTTGCATTTCACCAAATCAGAGTGCATAAATGTTCAAGTTGAACTTTTTTAAATTAATAATTTTTGACATAACTACAGGGGTAGTAAAATATGGCACTCTGAGGTTCAGGACCTGATGTTTCTATAGGCAAACCAGTTGATTATTATATATTAGTAATCCGCTAGACCAGCAAATAAAAACAGATTTAATGTTTTATTTTTACTTTTCATCTATGGACCACCAGGTTTCATTTGCAGACTAGAGATTTTTCATATCTTAGTAGTCCTTTGACCAGTGAGTACTTTGGTAAAATTTCAACCCCTGAACTACAGCTGTCCAAGGCTCAGGAGATGAATAGTCTCTGCCTTTAGTACAATGTAGAGTACATGTGGAAGAATTTCAAACTGGGCGTTGCAGGGTAATGTAGTGCATCAATGGAAAAGATAATGCAATAAGAGAGGTCTTCTTTATTCATCAATAAGAATAACATTAAATTAGGTAAACCTTTTCCTGCATGCAAAGGAACTCCACAAAACAAATGTCCTTTGACCTTTATACATAAAAATGTATAGGGGTCATCTTCTTCCACTGAGGAGTCAGTGAAATGTTACTCCAACTTCCTTAATTTATACATATAGTTCATCTATGTGTAAGACTACATTTTGAAAGTTAAAAGAATGCACTTTCCTTTGGATGTTATACATTTTATTTTATATCACTTATATTTAGTCTGTCTACAGATTTACAATGTACATGTGTTTCTATTACATTACTTCAGGGTTAAACATTACTTCAGGAGTAGTGGTCGTCCAGTAGTTATACATGTAGCTGCCCAAATTCATTGTCGGAGTACTTTTACAGAACTGACAACATTGAAACATCTCTTGTTACAAAACTTGGTAAACATGTATAGATAGTTTTCACTGAGTCTAGATTTGTTGGAGTTACTTCCCAAAGTCAGCCATATTTGGGATCAAACAAGAGATTTTTATTCATAGTACATGTATTACCTATTTCAAGACCTTTGTTTGGAAAAGGTTTTCATAATTTTGTACCAAAGTTAACAGTTTCGAAATAAATCATATCTTAATATTTTTTGGATTGTAATCAATGTATAATTCAAAAGATGATTTTATAGAAATTCAGTCTGTATTTTTGTTGATTAAAGCACAAAACTTCACACTTTGACCCATAAAATAACTGACAACGGGAGATAACTCCTGTGAATTTTCAATCAATGAAAACTATCCATTGATCATGGAAAGTATCTGTTTACTGGTACCAGTATATATTGGGTATTCAAGTTTAAGTCATACTCAGAGAATAAAAGTATTAGCCTTAAATACTGAAATTTCATTTTCTTCCCCTTTAATGGGTTTAAATCCTTCATCAATTTTTTCTGGGGTAGGGCGTTTCTTTCAGTTTATTGCCAGTGAAGCTAAACTGGTTAGGTGGTTTGCTGTGACTGAGAGGTCTCAGGTACCAGTCCTCATACTGACTTGTCAATGTCTTGTAGATGAGACAGTTAATATCAAGGTCCCACGTTTCGGTATATCCATCATATACATGTAGATATATTGCTGGACAACTCATCACTGAGACAACTCATACATGTAACAAGATAATAGGCATAACAAGATAATTGGTCACCAAAAAAAGACAACTAATCACTGAAACAACTCATAACAACATAATTGATCAACAAAAAAAAAAGACAACTCACCACTGTTCGAAATTGTTGACCTGTGTTCTGGTCAACTTATCACCAAAACTTAGATTAATTTTGTCAAAAATATATATTATAATATAAATATTATATATAATATATTATATATATTATTATATATAACTTGTCACCAAAACTTGTATTTTTCACAAAAATTTTGATTTAATTTATCACACATCTTTATTAAGATATCTTGTCACCAAAACTTGTATTTTTCACACAACTTTTAGTAGTTTTACTCACTTTTCCCACAAATCTTTTTTGTACAAGACATAATTTGTCACTAAAGAGGGAGAGAATTTGTAATCACTTAATGGGATTGATGGTGAGATATATTTAGAAATTTGTAGCAAATTTTGTCTAGATGAGGAGTTATCTTCTTAGATTTATGGGGAAAATTAAGCACAAGCTGCGTGAAAAATCTAATTTTTGGGAGGAACTTACATAATCTAGATATATGTCCCTGATTTTGGCGACGAGTTATCTGGAATAATTGTGGTAAAATTCAATATTCAATAACAAGTTATCTTGATAAAGATATGAGAAAAATCTAAGTTCTGGTTATATCTTGACCAGACAACTCGTCACCGATTATGAGTGATGACCAGTTGTCTTGTTTTTTGATGATGAGTTCATGGGGTTGCCTCAATGCAAAGTATATAGCATGCAATATATCCATTGCTCACTGCTTCAGATGCACAGGTCTGAATTTTTGTGCATCTGGCAGATGCCATCCCCATGTAATTCAATCGTCTAGATGTGACATACAGGTGGATGTACATGTAAATAAAAACTACACGTACATGTAGAGTGAATCTAGAGGTTGCGTTGTATCAAAAGGAGGTTCGAGAAATAAAGTATAGATAGTTTTCGAATGAATAAAATTTAACTGAGTTACTTCCCTTTTCCGCCATCTTGGAGGTATATGACTGAACATTTGTGCATAAATCAACCATATTGTGTAAGGAATCTCTCCAAACTACAATGTACATATGTAAGATAGTCCGACAAATCTGACAAAGGGCATAACAACAAATGATAAAAATGCCCTTCATCAGATTTGTTGGACTAATGTAAGAATGCTACTTGAATTTTTGCAATGGTTATATATACAGTAACAAAACCAATGAGCTATGCCAAAAAGTTTTCAGAATAAATAGACACTTTCTGGAAAACAGATTATTGGTATGAATATCAAGCAAAAACTAAAGCTTCACCTCCAAAATGACAGAAAAGGAAAGTAACTTCTATTAAATTTCATGCATTCGAATAATATCTATGACACTCGATCTTTGAGTACACTTTGTATTGGAGGAAGTAGACCTTACACTTCATATTAAGAAATTTTTATCTTGACATTAGTTTAGATGAATCGGGGAAAAACTGTATACCAAGTGTTTTCCATAAAGCAAGAATCAAACATTTAAGTTTTAACTTTCATTTCGAAGTTGCAAAGTCAAAGTTTCGCTTTCAGTACAGGAAACCTGAACTTGGCTGAAGTCTGTTCCATCAACCTAATTTACTGATATGATTTTCCGAATGACCATCGAGAAGTATTAAATTAATCTGGAAATTTTAACACTACTGCAGTATGCTTTAAGTTAAGCCATACTTTTAATTTGTCACAGCCCTTTTGGAGGAGTTCTTTGAAATTTTTAGCTGTTATCCCGATTCTTGCAGATCGTTTTACATCTTGAACTTTATAAGCTCGCATTCCGCCGTTAAACAACGACAGAAAACGGCCCAAAAAGGTCATTCAAGAGACGAATGAATAATTTACAATGTCAAACAGTGGCGCCAGTCTATTTCCATGAGCGCAGCCATTGGTACGGTATAGAAAGATTTGAGCTAAATTATTTCGTTCTTCATTCAATTCGTTCTCTAGTTCGTGTATACAGTATAAACATTTTTTTCTTTCTTCATTTCTTAGAAATATTAAAATGATGATATAGTTTAATATGGGACAAATTTTTGATAATGGGTAACTCTAAAGGTTCGTTAAGAAATTTTTTTCTGTCAAAGATTAACTTTTTTTATATTGATATAAAATATCGTCATCTTATTTTTTTCACATTTGAAACAGAAAGAAAAAGAAGTACAAAAATAGGTCCCAAATATCTATTCTTGAAGTCGGACTGGTCACATGATCAAATTTGCATCATATTTGTTGGGGATAAGTCTCGGGATTTATCATCGCTTTCTACGAAGAATCCGATATTTTGAAATCTCATTTTTGCATACTGCGGTCATATAAGATTAAAAAAAAGGAAAGGGAGTCAATCGTCGTCAGAATCCTGAGTGAATTTCAGGAGTATAGCTCTTGTGCTGAAAATATAATTCAGCAAAGTTGCATTACGGTCTATGATAAACATTGATTTTATCCCCCAGGTCATCCTCCGAATGCTTCGGGGATAATCTTCATTTAGATCTTAGTGTGATGTCACGCCAACTTCGAGAAGAATGTTTTTGTATAACGGCATGCGCGGATACAGAGGGGGGGGGGGGTTAGGGGACCCGGAATCCGAAAATTTTACCAAAAAAAGGTAATATTTGGGCATTTTTGGGGTTGGACCCCCCCTCGTCTAAGAGAAAAATTTACCTTTTTTGGTTGGACCCCCTCTGACAAAAATTTCTGGATCCGCGCATGTAACGGATATAGCAATACATAACGATATTTATTATCCATTTTACTTCATACACAACACAATACATATACCATTTTCTCCACTTAGTCTTGTTTGCAAGTTAATTACAGGTATAAATAAATGATGTCTTCCAGTCAGAGACATAGACTACTTTCATGAAAGTAGTCTATGTCTCTGCTTCCAGTCTACGATTTTTATTTTAATGAGACTATTAATGCTGTTAATGAGTACTGTAAACACTTTTTATTCCAGATACTTAAGTTTGGCGATGTTTTACGAGTATGACTGCAACCGAAATGAAAAAAAAAATCACGAGGTTGAAAAACTCTATAATTGGTTTTCTGATCTTACTCCATCATAGGGATTCACATATGCTCTTCAAGTAGACATTTTTCGTTGTTTGGATTTATCCATTATCTTTACATACTATCATCCATTCATACTGAAGAGGTTAAATTTAAGGAAAATATTCTCATATACATGTGATGGTTTTCAAACTTCATACTTGGATTAATACACCGATCCACCTTCGTCGAAAGTCAAGCGCTTTGTAACATACGGATCCACTTTTCAGCTTAGAAAGCGATCATTAGCGGACTTTTGATTGTTATGCTTATGATGTCATAATCAAATGTCCAACTTGTTCAACCTAGCGTGACGTCATCATGGTCGTATTTTGCGCTCAAGTGCTTGACATTCGACGAAAGTGGATCAGTGTATTACATGTATATAGAGCAAAATACGACTGTGATGATGTCACGTTAGGTTGGAAAAGTTTGATTATGACGTCATAATAACAACAATCAAAAGTCCGCCAAGCATCGCTTTCTATTCTCTAAAGTGGATCGGTATATTTTTAACTTAAAACTATTGACAGTTTTCGTATATAGACCCTCTCGCTATTATTGCGGGACTAACATTTTGGTTGGCAAATGATAACGTTTTCCATAAAACTGTTGACGTCATAATAAAAAATTTATTGTCTCTGACGTCATATTGCAGGAACAGATCATTTTTTCAACCAAAATGTTAGTTCCGCAGTAACGTCGAAAGGGCCTATTGAAATTGACGTCTTTTTTATTTAGATTTATCCAGACTCCGGGGCGGATTCAGGATTTGATATTTGGTGAAAATATGGGGTCCAAGTGGTGCCCTAAAGCCTACTGTTGTTCGAGGGAAAGGCCCAGATAGGGGTCTTGGTGCGACTTGAAGTTCCAGAGAAATATATACACATGTGTATGTCTCTTAAATTGGTGATACTCGCGTGTCCCCTTTTAAATTCACTAGATCACCATTATGCCAAATGTAATTGACATGCACATCTATCAACAAAATTACCTCCTAAGACGAGCGTTTTACGAACAAGATAGGACTTGACCGTAAGAATGATCTAGTCCTGTCTCAGTTTTCTGGTTTTCTTTTGACTGTTTCCTACAGTTGTATCAAAAATACCACATATTTCTGAATTTGAAAAAAATTACAAAGGAAGGGTTATATAAAATACCAGTTCTCAAATAATACTCGGAAATCCTTTGTGCAATATTCTTTAATTTCAAAGAGACATCTTGTTATCGAATGGATTCTCATATGAAATATATAGAGATGAAAAAATATTGTATGAATCGTCTTTAAAATGTTATCCAGTTTCTTTGTAATTATTTCAATTTTATTCTCAAGACAATGATGATCTTATTTTTTCATCATAGAACAATATTTTATGCAACAATGAAAAATTTAAATATATTTTAAACTTTTTTTTTCAAATCTCGCAAGTGCGCGGCATATCTGAAGCCAATGTACACAAACTGTTTCGTCGTCAAGTGAAAATAAGCGGTATTTTGCATATTTTTTAAATAAAAAAGTAGTATTTAGTTTGTGGTATAATGAAAAACAACCCATTACTTAAAGTGTCAGTTTTGCTCAATATAAAGTAACTTAGTCATGACAGTTGTCAATACTGACTTGACAACTAATTTGTGTGTTTTCGAATTTCTTCTGACATATCTGATAGTTAATTTTCCGAGACAATTAGTTGAATATATTTTGAAGTTGATAACAATAACAAGAATGGCATGCTTTATGTTATCTTTAAGTCACCATTGTAGGTAATTTATGGTATACTGTTTTTTTTTATTTATCACAGATTTCAAATTTCACACACTTGTCCAGTTTAGACATAGGTCATGTAGGTGGTGAATCATTAAGTATGTTATAAGTATTGTAACAGATAGAATGTTTCAGGCACAAGTGATTCTTTCTTCTTGAAGTTTGTTTTTCCTTACATACTCGCAAATGGGGCATTTATTTCATATGAAACAAGCACCTGTGTAGCCGCAAGTAGTGGCCCTATATGAATGATAAGGCCACAATTCCTCACGTTGCGTAAACTTGCAGTTTTAATAAACAGAATAGCCAGCACGATTCTACACATTTCAACATCAAATGAAGCAAATATCTAACATATATAAGCATTAAGCTAACGATCGGCAATAAAACTTACCCCCGATTTGTCATCTGAATGCTTTGCACACAATGACACCTGTGTCAGATTTGCCGGCTTGTTTATTTGTAGTCTGAATCATCCCAACGTTTGCGTAACTGCATCTCCGTAGCAGAATCACCTATATAGTGTTGGTAATTATTAAGTGGTTAAGAATCGTATAAATATTCCCCTCCCTCCTTCCACACTTGGTTAATTAATGTTGTTTGTGAGAGGGCATCAAGCATCAATCATCAAATTGTGTTGACCTATTGTGAATTACAATCTTATTTCTAGAGTGATTTAGAGAAAATATGTTAGAGATAAAGAAATTTTCAATACATGCATGAATTCAGTTGTAAATTTCAATTCAAATTATGCTCTTAGTTCTTGTTAATCAGTGTTAATGCAACAAAATACATGTAAATCTGTAGACGGTAATGTTATTGCAAGTGTTGCCACTTGAAATTTTATTAAAAAATGTTTTTCATCAAAAAGTTTAACAACTATTGTTTTCTTGTTTAAATCAAGTATGTTTTCTTAATTGTAGGTCAGTACATATGAAAATTGTATTCCACAATCTGCCTGTGCCACTGTGGCCTGTCAGAAGATATTTATACTCTCCCACACTCAATAAACATATACTCATTTGTCATGTATATGTAATAGTTTACATGTAAAGCCATAAACTATATATGTCACTGCAGACTTTTCATGAAATCAGAAACACATCATTCTTTAGCCTTAATTGTAGTCAGTCAAGGTTTTGATATCTCAATATCTGAAATTTCTCATTTATAATTCACAGTATGAAAGTAGCATAAGTGAGTTAGAATTCTCTTTTTAATTTAGAATCCATGGCTTAAGCATTATGTGAGATGAATCATGCCTAAAAAACTACCATTCCGAGTCCTGCATGTGTCTGGGCAGGATGAGAGCTATAGGGCAGCAGAACTAAACTACCATAGTCCTCTTACTAAAGGATGGCAATCATCAAGGTTTGTGAATTTAAAAATTTCTTTACTGAATAAGTTTCGATGGTTTAAATAATATTTTTGTATAAATCAACTGAAACATAATTACGATTTAGATAGAATAACAAAATAAAAAAGTTTTATGTTAAAGTGTCTTCTAATATTTTTTTTTTATGTTTTTGCTGTATGAAGGAATGTCAGCAAAAATTTTGGTCATTTCAAAGACATGAGGTACCACAGTGGTACTGTGTTGTTCGTATAATACATGAAAGTAAAACTTTCACTATATTCCCTCACATCTGAATTCAGGCTGTATTTTCGCCTGCATGTTTCATCACAATATTTTCCAGTTTCCACAATCAATGAAAACATGTGAATATAAGTATCTTTTAGTAATATGTAATAATTTTGTGGTTGCTATATTTGGAATTCATTCTGTATATTTTACCTTTTAAGTTTTGAGAAATATGGATGGAATTCCAAAAGGTACAGCCGTGTGCCACTTATTTTGTAATCTTGGAAATTTAAATTCCATCTATATAGTAGTAATGTGCTTGCTTTTATCTGTATAGATGAATTATTTGGACTAAAGAAATTATGTGTATTTTTATGAAATCTTAGATGATTATTTTAGATTCATGGTGTTTTTCTTTAACTATGATTTCTATAATTTCAAATTAAAAAAACCCCCAGTGGATATACTATATTAAGATATGAAATAATTTAGTTATTGATTTGATTTTGTCAGTGTTTAAATTAATTTATTTCAAATGCACATAGATTTTGTAGTGTGTAAATAATAATCCATGTCTGTATTGCAAAGTAATTCAAGTTTATAGAGATATGAAGTCTGTCAATTTTTCTATCTTTCTTTCCATCTGTCTCTCTGTCTGTCAATCTGTCCATCTATCTGCTAGCATTCTTATAAAGTTTCTGGTTAAAGCAAAATCTTAGAACCTAGAAAGTAGGACAACAGACTTAATACTTTGCATGTAAGATGACTTTGATAAGTACTTTTGATATCAGGTGAAACTAGGTTAGTGTGACCTATATTTCAAGTTTGAGTGATTTTTCAAAAAATATTAGTTTGGCAAGCAAACTATATTTTCTTAACAGTTTCTTTGTTTGAATATGTTTCTGTTGTTCAATTTTTCTCAGAGTTTTTACTGTCACACAGTGATACTTTTGCAAACTTTATCGTTTGTGCAAGTCAAGGATTAAACACAGGCTTTTTGGTAACGAGATATTATATTGAACTCAAATGCAGTATCTTGGGCCATTTGGTCTTAAAAACTTCTTAACTGCTAGTGTTTAATTCATGTACTAGTTTTATCAAAAATAAAATCTAGAATGGTATCTTTATGACACTTTGCAGATTTTGTCTTTATCCACAAGACATAGTGATCCAGCTCGATCAGAGATCCAGACTTCGCAAAATTCAAATACTTTCTCATCAGTTCCTTGTTGGTATGTATAAAATCACAATAGATACACTGAAGGGTATAGCGTTTAAAGCTTACACCTATTGTGTTATTCTTAATCATTAAACAGAGTGTCAAAGTATCATATACTGAAAGCAAATTTTCATAATAGTGCATGTTCATTTTTAAATACAGCTCTTGAGTGCAATAAGAACAGGATTCTTTACATCAAATGTCTTATTAGTTGGATTTTGTTCTATGTAGCCACCAAGATTGAGTTCTTCGTTGGAGATGTTCCAGATGATTTATCACAGGATTTAGAGAATGCAAGATATACACGCCTTGGGTAAGTTATTTGTTGCAGCAAATGTAGCATTTCTTCACTTGTTTAGAGTTCTTGGTTCAGTGTTTAATGTGTTAAGTTAAGGGTCAAACGGTAATCTTTATGGTCGAGACAGCTAAATATAGATAGTGACTTTGTTATGAAAGTATGCAGTAGACTGGTTGTCAATTCAAGGTGGAAGATTGCATTTTAATCCACTTAGCACCACGAAAAATTTGGTATGAAGAAGAATTTATCTAGCTATGATAATTTTGAGCTCAATATGCCTACCTGTGTGTTTGAAATAATCATATTTTGTTAATTTTTAAAAGGTAAAATTTGTTAAGAAATATCAGAGTGTGATCGTTAAAACCAGTGACGAATCAATTGTTGTCAATAATCGATTGTCGATCGTTAAAAGTCTTTCGATTCTGATTATCTATTCCAATTCTTCATAATTTATTGTCGCTGAGAGGAAAAAACACAAAGATTGATTAGAACAGACTAAACTCTGCGGGTAATGGCTATTTACACTACAGTCGTGTACCTAAGTGAAAGGGCTATTTAAACGATGACTGTATACCTAAAGTGATACAGCTTTACATTTGTTACGTCAAAATACCAGCTCTTCTATGTTCGTATATATGTAGGACAGAAATAAAGTTTCTGTATCAAACTTCCCAAGCATTTGTTTGGACACAAGGTGCCTTGACAGGGAGTCTGTTGGGTACACTTTGACATGAACGTCATGAATATAGCCAAATCATCTAGGTACACGACCGTCATGTATGTAGCCAAATCATTTAGGTACACGACCATCGTGTATTTAGCCATATCACTTTAGGCACACGACCATTGTATATAACCATATCACTTTAGGTACACTACCGCTGTGTAAATAGCCATATCAATCTAGGTACACCACATGTCACACAAATAGCCATTGCATACTCCCTCAGCTATTTACACGACTTTTGTGAATATAGAAATTCCGGTTTATGTACACGACCGTTTTGCGAATAGCATTGGCCTAAACATGTGCACAAATTGTTTTAAATATTATTCCACACAAATTGTCTTATACTTACAAGAAGGCGACTAAAACCAATGACGTCGCCATATCGACAAAATGAAAATCAGATTTGCTATGTGAACTATTATGTGTCGTAATATGGATTTCCGATGATAATCGATAGGTTGACCTTTTCTGATTATCTTCCGATTGTTGATTCTTAAATCACTTCCCATGTACAACACTAGTTGAAACATATATGAATAATTTGATGTTCTGTTTCTCTTGTAGGTATGTGTCTCTGTCTGACAACGAAAAGACGGGGTATAAAGCTAGAGAGCTGAAGTCCGTTCACGTAGACGCAACTGGCTTGTACCTCAAGCTCAATATCCATAAAAATCACATCAACAAATTCAATTTATACAATCAGGTATGTGTCATACATATAAAATAAACCTTAGCTCAAAGTATAACATGGTAATTGTGTCACAAGTAAGTGTGATATATTATAAATTGTTAGGCGTGAGCATAGTTTATTGGAAACCATATTTAAGCTTTGTGTCGAGAAATTCTGTTTAAAACCCATCTTTGGCTTGTCTGCGTTTTGTCTTTTGGATAAGACAATAAAAATCAAGGTCTTATGTTGGGATAGACTTTGGCTCGTAAAACATCCCTCACTTTTTGAGTTTGTTTGAGTCTGTTGCCTAGGTTACAAATGCAGATACATGATTCCGCTATTTAGGAGAAGTTAACTTAATGTGATGTAAAATGACAATCAAATTGCACAAAGTTTAGATACTATTTCAACACAGTCATTCATGCTCTCAAGTTTTATTTAGGGTCCATATACATATTTACTTATGTTTTTTTTAAAGTATAACTGTACATATTTAAGAAATTGATATTTTTTCGCCTCGTCAAATATTACTAAAATCATTTGTTTTCTTCTCTTACATTCCGATAAATATAATATCAACAAAAGTTGAATGTCTTGTAAGTGTTCCTTTTTATCAAAATGATATTAAAAGTTTTCCTACAAATGTTGTTGTAATATTTAAGGTTGGAGTTATAGCAATCAACGTCATCGGAGAAGAAATCCGTCGGCCAAATGAACTCACTGATCCAGTACGTAATGTTTATTCAGAAATTATATTATATCATTCATAAATTTTATTTTCTGTTAGCTATTAAAGCTTTTATAGAGGGTAAAATAAGAAGTATGTCACTTGTTTATCTGTAAACAATAGAACTGTGAAGTTGTAACGACATTGTATTTGATATAGATACCACATGAGAAGAAAGATTTGTGCAGGGTTTTCAATAAGAATTATTTGAGGAGGTGATTTAGAAAATTGATATTGAGTGAATATGAGTAGTACATTTAAGATCAGAGGAAATTCCTACTGACGATTTCCGTCATTTAAAGAGGCAGTATTTCGCTGGGTGCCGCCTCTTATTGAAAACTCCCTGTATGTGACTGATTCTCATGTCATTCTGCCGGAAGTAAAAAAATCAGATTGAGAATAGTGTAGGAAAGTACAGAGGCCTTTATCATTTTATATTGACCTAAATATTATGTGATGATTTTGATAGGATTTCTTCCTGGATACGGAGAAGAAGAAATTACTAGAAAATGATCCTGCACTGGAAGGTTTATACAATAAGTAAGTCACTTTTATATTCGACTCATATGAGATAAAGATACATTTATTGAATGATGAAGTATTTTGTATGCTGTCTCTTTAACTTACAGAAAAGGAATTCAAATCAGAAACATGCAATTACGATTTCTTTATTTACATTTAGCCTATTCCTGACTACACTTATGAAAAACCTCTACTTTCAACATTTTGCATTGGAATGTAGTTGCACTGCATAAGTATATAGGTTGTGACTAAGTAGTTTTGTGCTGTATATATACAGTGAAAACTGCTTTCAAGACCACCTGTATTTAGCAGTCACTTGTCTTAAACAACCAAATTGGTGTTCCTTTCCTAATTGTCTATACAAAATCATTCTGTACAAAATCATTCTGAAATAAGTGATCACTTGCCAGAGGTGGTCACTTTTCAGCATTGCCCTTGGTGGCTCCAGAAAAAATATTCGACTGCATATGCAAATGAGCTAAAACATTATTACATATGATTCAAAGTCTCAGATATTGGCATAAGAATTTTTCTCAGAGTACATATTTATGTTTCGATAGTTGAATTTACAAACCTTTACCTGTTCTCTTCTTGCTAGAACTTTACACATTGTGGAAATTTGAATTTCATGATTATTGTTTTTGTGTCTCCTGCAAAACAACAGATATATAGGAATCATTATTATAATTTTTTGTCCATTTGTCTGTCTGTCTTTCAGTATGAGGCAACAAATCTTCCTTTCAAGATTCTAGTTAGTTTAGAATGGGAGAAAGGAAACTCATAAGACTTGGTATTGATTAAGTCAAGTATTTTCATGCGCTATATTTCATAATGAATGATTCACTTTGTTATTATCCAGACCTGACTACATATCACCTCTGGATGACCTGGCATTTGACATGTATCAGGATCCAGAAATCGCTAACATCATAAGAAAGCTGGAAAAGAAAAAACAGGAGGCTGTCCTTCGTAAGTCTCTTAGATACAGAGAAGTAGTATTATGAAATCTTTTTTCCTTTTTTCCATTTTTTTGTGTAAAAACCCTATGATACATTAAAACTTGAATATTTCTACTCTATTTGTGTTGACTTTTGAAATAATTTTTCTTTTTCTTCATTTTGAACACAAAAAATAGTGGCATATTGTTTCACCCAATGGACGCTAGCTATTGTTCAGTTTTGATGAAGATCCCATGAAAACATCTTAAATGAATTTCTTTTGTTTGTTTGTTTGTTTGATTATTGTTTTACGTCACTCCACGAATATTTCACGTATATGGTGACGGCATCTGCCTGATGCATTGCATACAAATTTGAACCTTTGCAACGGACCCACCCGAAGCAGTGAGGGATCTTTTACGTGCCACGCCTACCGCGACACGGGACCTCGGTTTTTACTGTCTCATCCGAAAGACAGAACACCGGTGTGCCCCGGGCGGGAGTCGAACCCGCGACCTCTCGATCACGAGCCGAGCACCTTATCCACTAGGCCACACCGGCTTTAAATGAATTTCTAAACTTAAAAATGAAATCATAGATAGGGTAGCAATGAAGTGTATCTCCCATATTTTATGATTTCATTTTCAGAGGAAAGGTTTGATTATGCCAAGAAACTTAAAAATGCAATAGGGGAACTACAGAAAGTGGGCGAGAAGATTGGCAAATTTGAGGTGGAAAAGAGACAAGCTGTAGAGAACGAGGACTATGATAAAGCCAAGCTGAAAAAAGTACAGATGGATGAGTATCGACTACAGGTGTATAAGGACCTGAACTTGGCTGATTTACTGGAGATGTCAGGGGTAAGGCAAATTAAAATTATGATAATTCCAAGTTGCCATGCTTACCAATCAACACAAACTTGATATCTGATAAAAATGTTGTAATCAGGCATATTTTTCCCACTGAAGAATAAATAATGATATCTGATACATACATCATTGTTGATGTAATTATATTTGTCTTACAAAGGCCTGATCTGTTTTGTAAATGTAGCTATTTTATTTTCAGTTTATTTTATTGTCTGGGATGCATGTAGTGAACATAGTGGATTGAAACTTTTTGACTGATTATTATTATTATTATTTTCATCAATTATTCTATAGATTTTCACCAACCTTTTACTCTTAATGTGCCAAGAGAATGAGTTTTTATCCCACTGCTTTCACTTTCACTTTCATTTCAAAGCAGTGGGATAAAATCATTTGTTTTAAATGTGATTTCTTGCACAAATAAATGACAAAAGGTAAGGAAAAATGTGTAGTATTTTGACCACTAACGACAATGACAAAAGATTTTCATAAATGTGAGAGTAACAGCTTTATTTATTTCTGGGCAGCCAAATGGGTAGACTTTAATACACAACTGCATGTACGGGATTTAGTCCCTGGCTACATGATATGGCCAAACCAGGAGTGACCAGAGGCTGGATCATTCAGTCTGCCAACCAACCATTTAGTTTTTTGCTGCTATTTTGATGTTGTCTGCTTTATTTGGAGCTTGATAGTCTGCAAAAAATCTCTATGTAGCGATTTGATAAAATGGAGGGTTCAGTGAAATTCCTGCAGGTGTTAAACACACAAATAGCATCGATATACATGCACCTCATAAATTTACCTTAAATCTGTCTTTAAAGAGAGAGTAATCTTATTTTAGGATTTGAGTATTTATTTTTTGGGTGAGAATCTATTTTCACTTTGTCTTAAAATGTTTCTTGTTTCTTTGTAGTCACGGCATCCACAACAAATAGATCTTGGTAAGAAGATATACATTTAGAATTATTTGGTTTCAATTCTGAAAATCACACAAGTTTACATGTAAATAATAGATAATATTTAATCCATATATGTATGATGTTCACACAGGATAAGTCAGACTTCAAGGGACAAAGAGAAATAGTTTGAGTGTTTAAATGAATCTATCTTATACATGCATCCACATCTACTTTTCTCCTTGTAAATTGACTATGCTTTCCTCCTCTTGATTTGTAACGACATCTTGTTCTCTACATGAATATAGAACCAATACGACAGCCCACACCTCCCAGATTACAAGAGCTTCAGTATCAACCCCGTACGCCTCCCCTGTCTCCTCCTCCCCGCACACCATATGACGAAAGGCCACTCCCTGCCATGAAGAAGTAAGTTAAGCACCAGTATATTGATCCATGAAAATGTAGATAGAGTTTCACGAAGCCAAATTCCCATTTTTGATTACCATTTCTCCCTCTGTATCAGTAGATGCAATATACCATGTGTATAAATGCATGCATGCACCATTCTGTATTACATATACAGATTTGCTTACATAATATATCTGCTTAAATTATTGAGAAAAATGGTGTGTACTTTGAGGAAAGAGTCTGGTTGATAATATAAAACCTTTTCCGAATGCAGTATGTCTTCATAGGAATTTATTATGGATTTGAAACCATAATTCAGAATGTAACAAAAAGGGCATGTATGAAATATTTGAAAATAAAGAACAGATTTATATGTATTTAAGGTAAAGATACATACAAAATAGGATAATTATTGTTTTCAAACTATATATACCCTGTAAAATTTAAATAAGGAACGACTATGGAAATTGGATAGTGAACATATATTTTTCTAGCTTTCATAGATATTGATGTTAATATGGATTACTATTTGATATAATATATATAAAATTATAAAAATACATGCACAACTGTCTGCATATATGGTATTTAAAGCTTTTTGTGTTTAGCAAATTCTTATTCATAAGGTTTTATTTGCAGTTAGAGATTACATCCCCTACCCTTTTTCTTGAATGTATATTTGTCTTACCATATAGATTTCTTGCTTTGAATACCACATGATTTACTTTTGTTGCTCAGTAAAGAAACCCCTAGGGCTTTAGATTCGACACCCCCTCCGAAGACTCCGTACGATGAGAGACCACTCCCCGTCAAGTAAGTATGGTTTGCTTAGAGGCTATGGTGTGTCCTGAAGTGATTCTGTTTGCTCATCAACATTTAACATAACCTTTGCAGTTCTTTCTCTTGTATGGTGTGATTGTAAAACTGGCTAACACTATCTCACTACTAGCTTTGTACTTCATGTAGCAAGCCATTGTATTTTTTTTTTATTTGATTTAATATTTTGACTTGGAAAGTAAGATTAAACATTGAAAATTTTGATTGAATCTAAGAGACTTTAAGGGTTTTAATATTTAGCAGATGTTTTTGAAACTTTTGACAAGACTTTTCATGATATATTAAAACTATTGATGTATGCGACTTTGACTATGTTGCGTGTGTAAATGATAAATAAACAATCCACTTGCCACTTTGGTTATGCTTCATGTATATACTTGTAACAACATTGGCATTAATATTTCCCAAACACATCTTTTTGCCTTTAGTTGTTTTTGTGTTCTAGTTTACTCGGCATGGTATGAAAACGTTATATGAAAGGACCAATGGAATAATAAATTAGCATTTTATTGACCTTGACGTTTGACCTTGAAATCAAGGAAAAAAAATATCCTTTAATTTTACCCATTTTACCTATAGTCAACATATTAAATTTCATTGCTGTAGGAAAAGTTAAGATTTGCATTTAAACCTTCTATTTTATTACTATAAGGTGATTTACCTAGCCTTGATTAGAATTCTCTCATGTTCTGTATTGAAAGTCTCACCATTGATCACACAAATAAGAAAAAACATTATGAAGTAACAGTCATTGCAGAGCATTTATATCACTCCTTTTCTACCTCTGCAGATTATCTAAATATTCAGGGGCAGATAACTCATCTTGTTTAAAAAGTCCTAGAGAGATTTTCCATCTTATGTCACACTGCTTGCATTAGCCGTGATGTTGGTTTACAACCCTTGGCTTTTTCCATTTCTACTGTGTGAACTTAATTAAATTTTTGAGAATTTTACAAATTAACACAGTAGACATTGTGACTTAAATCATTCTCGATTACTCAATAAATATAATCAATCAGTTGAAAAATTTTAAAAATACTTAAAGATATACTATTTGATGATATTACAAATTTAAGTTAACTCCAGCAGTTTTGTATTGGCAGAGATGGATACACCAGACTTGATGATTTGATGCTTTAAATCAGTTAAAACAGGAAATGTACAATTTCATATACTAGTATATTAAATCAGTTTTGATTATTTCAGTAGTCACACAATAGTTATAAATGATCATTAATTATTGTAAATACAGTGGACAGACTTGTTACTTGGTTAATAATTACAGCAGAGAGAAAAATTGGTTACATTTTTCCAAGATCCTGCCTGGGTATGTTTTAATTAAACTCAAGGGCGGAAGCTTTCCCCTTTTTTTCAGTTTGCAATTATTTGTGAATCTATCATTCAACTTCAAGGTTCAGTTATAATTCCGATGTCTGCATGTCATCCTAAGAAGTTGTTGAAAGTGTAACTTTGTGAATATCATTTTATTGTTATGAATTGGAGTGCATGATGAAAGTGTGTATTCATGACCATGAATAGCATGAATTGGAATGCTTTAATCATTATATTGTTGAATAAAGCATGTGTAACTTGCAAGAATTGTATGAATGGCAAAGAAAAAATGATTGCATGTACAATACACAATGATATGTCATTACAAGTAATGCTGCACTTTAATGCATGTTTATACTTTACAAGCTATACAAAGCGATATGCCAAAGTGACTGATTTGGCAAAAGACTTTATGTAGGTACACAGTGTTGTGACATTTTTTTTGTTTTTTAATTACAGTAGTCGTTAAATTAGAGCAGTGAATCGTGCAATTTCATTTTTATCATGATGACTTTATAAGTATTATATTTCTATCTATTCTTTCTCAACAATAACATAAAATTTTCTATGCATTGAATTTAAAAATAAAATAATAACTAACAGAATTTTCTTGATTTTTTAAAATGTGTCTTCTACAGAAAATATGTAGTATATCCTTTTGATATTTAGGATTATAAGACTTCTGCTTTTTCATGTGCTATGTATATCATAGCTTTGTGAAGCTTTGAAAGACAAGTATTTTTTAATACCATACATTGATATGGTAAGTAATCTTAAATTTATTTTTCTATATCTGTGGCTTTCTGTGGATGTCTTAATAATAGGAGTGTAGCAGGGTGTAGTAGTATGTCTATATTCTACAAGTATGGAGCCAGTATAGCTCAATAGGTAGTGTGTTTGGCATTGGACAGATAGGCCCCGAGTTTGGTTTCCACTGGTGGCTTGTTGGCATTCTGTCTTTTGGTTAATGTGTATATAAGCAAGGTCCCATATCATGGTAGATTTTGGCAGATAAAAGATTCCTCACTGCATCTGGTGCATTCGTTGCATATTTTGAAATCAGGCAAAAGCACCACCAATTCACCAAAGAAATAAATAATCTGGATATTATGTTGAACAATAAACAAACAAATATTTAGGTATGAGCAGAAATAGAAAAATGAATTTTTCCCCCTACATATACTTCTTAGTATTTTGCAGGTCTTGTTTTGTTTTGTTGTTGTCAATTAGATACAATACAGTGCAAGCCGCTTAATTGAATAGGCTATTTGTCAGGACTTTATTATTCAAATAAACGAATATTCAATTACACGGCGTGACGAACGAATGCAGTTTCAAAGACCAGAAGATCGACAGGTTGTGCAAGAATTGCATACATGTATAACTTTCGCGGTATCTGTAACGGAATCATTGTACATGTATCTATATATAGATACACTAGAGTTACCTCTCTTAGATCCTCTTCTTGTTTGCTTGAGCTAACAGACTATATTTTCGATAATTTTGCAACTGTGTTTTTAAGTACAGTGACCAAATGTTATTAAATAGTTACATTACACCTGCTCGTCTGACCGTAAAGATAAATCCGCTGTCTATTGAAACACATGTATCTCAGTCGTGTAGCCAGGGTGATCAAAGGCACAAGACGGGTTCAACAATTTATTTTAACAAGGGCAAATTAAAAGGCATATTCAAGCGAGTAAAATTTCAATTTTCCATCTGATAGAACAGGCTGAAGTCATCGCTTTACTTTTCCTCAAGGAATCGTCAAAGTATGGCTATTGCATCTTTACGTTCGCCGTGCATTACTGGTGCCGCTTCTTCAGCCTCCTCGTCGTCACTGGTGTCGCATTGTCGGGTCTCGTCTTCCGGGAAACTGGCACATATTTTCTCCTCAGTCCTGGCAGCTTAGTTCTCCAGGTTGCCATCGTTTGTGATGAAGGCATCAAGCGTCTAGCTATCAACATCCTCTGGCGGCCGGACATTGTCAGTTTCGGTTGCGTCGTTGTCTGACGAGACAAAGCTAGCCTTTCGGAAGCAGTTGGCGATAGTTGTGGGCTTACCGGTGCGCCAGGCCTTACCGAGTAAGTGGACGGCATCTAGTAGGGTCAGTCTTCACGCAATGCCGTTGGCTAACAGCGTCATCGTGTCGATGTTTTCGGTGATCTTGCGCACGATCTGGCTTCGGCAGTTGGTAATTAATTAATCCTTTCATCCCTACCGCTACGGCCTATTCGACATTTAAGGTGTGATTTGGTCAACAGCTTTTACCTGGACAGGTGTGAAACCATTTATCTCTAATTGATAGGTCGCTCACACCGTAGTAAATAACATGACCTTGGGCGTTATACGGTGAAGTTTTAACAAAGGTATGCTTGGTAGGATAATCGCGCTATTCAAATAAACGAAGTTCCTTCTTTATTCTAGTGTAATACGTGGCGGATTTTCAATAGATTTAATAGAAAATGGTTTTGGATTTCAGCATCTTATTCAATAAAACGAAATATTCAATAATGCGACATTCAATTAAGTGGCGGGCACTGTAATTGGAATTTAATGACATCACCATATTCAGTGGGTAGAACATTGAAATTGTTTATCAAATATGAAGATTAGCAGAGATATTCCTCACTGAAGCTTTATTTTATTTTAATTTTTCTTGCAGCAATAACTTAGAAAATTTCAAACTTGAAAATTAATATAAATATAACAAATTTAACTTCCACAGGTTAAAGGTAAAACAAATTCCATTTACATAATGTCAAATTTGATACTCTATAATATTTGTTAAATTTCATTAATTTCAATTTTTGTGAATTTACTATTGATTTTCTATTATAAATATATTGGTATTGTATTGTTTATCAGTGTGTTTTCATATAATTTGCCTGATATTGTACTATACTTTAATATTTTGTCAGCATACATATTGCTTCTATGATGTGGTCAGAATGATTGAAAGGGGAGGGGGATTAACAACATTTTGTGTGATTTGTAATCACTTAGTGTTGGGAACATCAGTGTTTCACAAACAGACCTTGGTGTGGTCAGTTTGTAGATGTTTGTAATATATCTGCAGTCATTTTCTTCAGACCTCCTGCTGTGCCAGAAGAAGAGACAGAATCAGTTGCCAATGCAGAGCAAGCAAACCAAGGTAAATCAGAGTTATTGTTGCTAGTTGATACAGTGATACTCCATTAAACCTGGGCTCTGATAATCGGGAAAATCCACTTATCTGGACAATAAGTGTGGGAATGGATTTCCTTAATGTTATTTTTCACCGAAAATCCGGAGATCTGTATTTTGGATCTGGAAGAAAATTTAGGGAACAGTTTTCCAAAATAAAGTTAAAAGTGATCCGTTAATCTGGACACATTTTCCACCTGTCCAGCACAATTGAGCAAATCTGCCTTTTTGATTACTTTATGAAGCCATGTCGTTTCCGACTTTGCCACACTTTTTATTTATTTAACACTTCAACACTACATTTATCTATCACCTGAGTGCAGTATATTAATTACTTGTTCATCAAACAATAAACAGCTTGGGGTATAGTTAAATTTCATCTTGGCTGTCATTGATGAATACTTTTTAATAGGTCAGAACATGCTCATATTGGAGATTAAAGTTATTTGCCGATTTCACTTGAATAATGTTAATCAACGGCAAATTTTAAAATAAAAGTGAAACATCCAAAAGTAAAATTTAATGAATTTTCTTGCTTGTTTCTTTTGTGTCGTGCCAAGTATAAATCTTTATCCACTGATGGCATGTGCTTTATATATATGCATTACACAGAAATTTTTATCTATGCAATGGGCACATTGGAGCATTGAGTGTCTTCTATGTGCCTACACAAAACCTTTGTCTTATCTGGAAAACAGGACATCAAGAAATTAGAGATAGGAATCAAAGCCAGGACCTCTTTGTCACAAAATACCGTTATTAAATTTTAATCATTATTCCTACAGATCGCACAGTCCAATATTTCTGTTTTATTATCTTGATGTTATGCAGTGGCTGTAGGAAAATAGGTTGCTAATTTGGACAAATCAAACGAGTGATTGTAGTTACAAAGATAAACTTGCTTCAGTGTTTGTCGATAGAAAAAAATGTTTGGGACTGTGAAGCAACACAAATAAAGAATAATAAAAATAAAAAATGTACAAAGAATCTATATTTTTCAATATAAAAAAATGGATGCGCCAGTGATTACAGTATAAATATATGATCTTCAAGGGGTAAGATTCTGAACAAATACATGTACACATTTACAGTGATCCAATATTCCAGAAAATCTGTTTATCTGGAAAATTTGACCGGAAAGAAATGTTTCCAGATTAACGGAGCATCACTGTATTTTTTTTAAAGCAAATTTCAATAAACAAACAGTTTAGCGTAAAACATTTTTTATAGTTTTTAAGAAACTTACCCATAGAAAATTATATTTGTTTAAACATTTGGTCGACAATTCAGAAAAGGGCCTCTGTTGCCTTTTGTCCCTTCTTCACAATGTCAAGGCTTTGCAATTCTGAAACCCCACACAAACGTTTCGGAATCAGAAAGCCTTGGCATTGCAGTGAAAATGAAATATCGTCAGACCAACGGACAAGTCCAGTAATAATGCCATCATTCCCATAAATAATCTTAGATTTCCAGACTGATTGTCTGGTGAAAATGAACAAAAACTAAAAGAAACAAAAGGTGTAAAGGCACTTTCATTTATATGGGGAAAAGATATTGACAGTGATGATTCTTGGATTGATTTTGTTGAAGAAGAAGACAACTAGAGAGATGTATTTTTACTTGCCAGAGATTCGCAATAAACCAGTGAAAATTAAAAGGAGCAATTGTTGTGTGATTTTTGTGACCATCCTTCTAAAAATGTACATTTTGTTTTCGGTCTGGTAAAGGTTGCTTCGATCTGGTGAATTGTCCTAGTTTACCAGATCGAATATCCTACAAAATGTTTTACAGTTTCATATTCACTGACATTGTGAAGATGCCTCTTCATATTTCATTGAAGTTATAGTGAAAAATTTTTACCAGACCATCCATTTTGAGAGATGTCTAAGTTTCACGTACACTGCTTCACAAACATGTGCTATTAATTCTAAATCATTTAAGCATCAGGTAGATGTGGGCTTTTCATCATTGCACTCCATCAGTCCATATTCTGCATGAATAAACAAGATCAGTAAGAATAGAAAGTGAAGATAATATTGTTGTTTTATATATTTACTGTATTTATATTTTTTGTACAACAGGTATAACAGGTGAGCCAGAGCCGCTGTCAGAGAAGGAACTGCGGGAAGCGTCTCAAGCTATAGATGTTTTTGGTGAACCTCTGGTAAGCTGTTCAATGTTGTCACATTTAATGAAAAAAAACTTTAAATGAGGTATTTGATTAAAAAGAAACATATAGATGAGTATATCTGTTGATTTTACTTATCAAGTTATGTCCTTCTCCTCTTAATTCTGTTGTATTTTAATATATACAGGTCTTCAAACCCTTTGTTGAAACTTGATATAATCATAAGTTGAATATATTTACTCCAACTTTAATCATTTATAATGTGATTTTTGTGATTTTTTATGTCCAGTACAAAGACTGGTCATTACTGGGAGGCAGGGTGACTTGGTGGGTGAAGCGTTTAGCTCAATTTCCAAAGTATGAATCCCACAGTAATCTTGACAGTTTTCTGTCTTTTGAATGACGCAGTTAATATTTAGATTCTGTTTCTTGGTAGACTCTTGCAACTAAAGGAACACTCACTGCTTCAGATGAGTCTGTTACTTGGTAAAAATTTATAAAGCAACACAAAAGGCAGGTATTGCCACAATATACATAGGTTGAATAATCTTTCATTTTCAGTTTTGGGTGGGTTAACTTAATTCTGACATGTAGTTTAGTTTGATCCCTGATCTCAGGGTTGTTTTTTTTTGTATTTCTAGGTTTCCAAAGCCTACAGTAAGACTTGGTCTTACAGAGAAGATGCTCTTCTGGCTGTCTACAAACAAATGCAGGAGCTACCCACCACTACCTCTAAGGAAGAACTCAAGACCACAATGAGGGCATCAGTGTTCCTCATCAAAAGAGCTATTGATGACAAAATCTATGCTGTACGTCAACTATGAGTAGTTCTTTCTTAAGATATTGTATCTGTAGCACATGTATATAGAAAAGTTGCAACATTTAAAAGATACCATCAGACTGAAGGTCTCTTCAAATTGATATGATTTTACTGAATATAGGAAAATACAAATATCAAGAGAAGAAAAGTAAAAAAAAAATGAAGTATAGTTTGTAAATTAATTTGATGTAACGTATATTATGTAATAGACTCCTTCTCTAATAACACCCCATTCCCAGCCCAGCTTTCTCCGTTTCTTTGGAACAGAAAGAAATGTTACATACATGGAAGCACCTTATTCAAGAAAATCTCTCTGTATTATCAATCAAATTTAATTATTTCAGAAAGTCCAAAATAAAATCTTATATCCATATCATTTAGTCACATTGTTTTATAATATAATGCCACATAAAAATCATTAGCAGAACAAGTATTTGCAGAACTCTCCATTTTCAGTTCGCTTTCTCAGATCTCTCTCCAAAATGTTGGTGATTTTTACTATTTTAATATACAAGTCCCCTTTTCGGAAAATGTAACTCCCCCAGGAGTATTTATTACAGAATATAGGGTAAGTCATTATAGAAATTTTCTTTTTCACCTTTTACTGAATTTTGTGTCTTATATGTATATTTGTAAGTTGATTTAAACGTATCTAAGATTGATGCATTGGTTTTATAACAGGTGTTCAAAGCTGGCCTTCATTTATTGAAAATGATACTAACAGACTATATTCCAAAACACAAGTAAGTAAACAAGATAGATATTCATCTTATAGTGACAATAGTACTTTAGTTTCTCTAAGTATGAGTTATTGAAGTATGTATTCACAAATTTAGGCCACCTGCCTTTATCTTTAAGTTAGTTAAATGGTTTATAGGAAATATACAATATGTAACACTAGGAGCTTGGTTTTTAGAGAGGTATTATATAAAAACTGAATTATAGAATTATTCCAGTATTACTAACATAATTTAAATTTTATTTTGTGGATTCTTTTTTTATGCTTATTTATGTTGTTTATTATGACATCATACTAATAATTGTACTTTTCTGATGGCCAAGCCGCAGAAAAAGTTAGTGAAAACTGCTTTTTTTTTGTCCCCGGAGTCAGAGATTTGGGGCATCTAATTTTTTTGGCCTGTCTGTCTGTCTGTGGCAAAAACCTCAACATTCTGCATAACTTTCAACTGTAAGAGATAGGTCTTTCATATTTCTCATGTGTATTCCTTGTGACAAAACCTTTCCATTGGTATAATAAATTTTGACCTCATCACGTTCACTGTGACCTTAGATCTACATTTAAAAAAAAATGTTAAATTGGTTATAACTTTTGAATCGTGTGAAGCAGGGCTTTCATATTTCATATGCATATTCCTTGTGATTAGTCCTTTCCATCCATACAACCAAATGTATCAGCGTTTCACAAACATGCCTTGTACACTTTGACATGTGACCCCATGGGATGACGTGTAATCAGGATACAGGACATTGCAAAATTTTCGTTATTTGGATTTTGTTGCTACCAGGAGTATTCATGTTTCACAAACACGTCTTTCTATATACTTGTAATTTCTGACTTTCCAAAGTAGAAATAATGTAAAAAATTGTATATTTCATATTACTATTGGAACACTAATGAATAACTATAGGAGAATATTCTTCATTTAAAATAAAATTAACATCTTTGAAATACCTTCAAGTTAGATGATAATTTTGTTCCTTCTTACCTTATTTGTAGAATTCCCAGACAGGATACAGTGTATACTGTAGAGAAGACGATGCCAAATCTGTTACATAAAGGTGGTGACACGGTAAGTCCAGCACCTATCATGTCACAGGTTAAAAAAACATTATGCAAGGTACTATTTTCTCTGCGGCTTTATTTACAATTTTCCAAATGTTTGTAAAATTTGTGGCCATAATTCTTTACAAAAAGTTCTGATGCTCTCTTCAGTTTGAATTAAGTTTTATGTGCATTTTAGGGGATAAAGTTGTGATTGTTTTTCTGTTATGTTCATTTGTTTGTTTGTAATTTTGCGCTGCTTTCACAGATAGGTTAAGACATAGAACTTGATATCTGATAATGATACTATGTATGATCTTGTTGTTCCCATTTTAGGCTCTAAGATGTAGAGAGGATACCAAATCTTTTATTATGGAGGAGGCAGGAATGTCAGAGGTCAAGGTTAGCATACCTATTTATTTGTCTTGTTGATTGGTCAGTCAACTAACATTTATTGTCATGCCCTCAGTCAGAATGAGCTGATGGCATACAGCATTTGATTGTTCTGTCAGCTGACATTGGTATTCTTCTGTCCATCTCTCTTTCCATCCGACTCTACAGAACATGGACGTTATTAAAGCAAATTATTGCTGTTAGGAGCTTAAGTGATTCACAATCAATTATCCCTACCTCAGTGACTTGCATTAAAGGAAGATGTGGATTTTTTATTTTGCAGACATTGATTAGCTCCTGTTATATAAAATGATAGTTCCCTTAAGGCCAGATTTTTTTTTTAAATTGAATTACGGATTTTTTTTTTAAAAAATTGGGTCGGTAGGAATAAAAAAAAAAAAAAAAAAAAAAGGTTTTCTCTGTGTTGAAAGGAAAATTCAGATACTTCTGTTTCAGGAATTTTTTTTATTCATTTAAAAATATCATTTTTTTTTTCGTAAACATCATCTTCTTCATCATCATAACCTTCATCAGGGATATCTAGGTTGCAAAGATCAACAACCTACAAATCAAAAAGGATAATAAAAGTGCTATGAAGATATTAGAAACAAATGCTGATGAAAATGTTCTTCTGTCTTTACAATTTCAATCTTCATGAAAATATATATTTTATTTTTTTTACCTCAGATTAGAAATATTCCTTGTGTTCATTAATCATATTTTATTGTTAACATTGATGAATTATGTCCATTGACTTCCTATAAAATGATAAGAATAATATCAGATTCTAAAATTTCTGCAAATGACAAATTTGAACATAAATTAAAACTCTATCAGTATCAGTGTTCCATCACAAAAGCTATGGTTTAAATTAAATGGTAGTGACAGCTAGAGACACACACCATGTTCTGGTATAAATTTCGAGATAATCTAAGGATATGGATTACAATTATTTTTTTGAATTAATACCTTTTAATTGAAGTTGTTTGGCATTTCTGTAAAAAAGTTTTAATGCAATCATGTACATAATCAAATATCCTGAGTAAAGTATGCAATTCTTATTTATTTGAAACTTCGAAAATATTTTAATGCATCTGTAAAATAATTAAGAATTTATACCTGTAGTCCATGTAACAAGAGTAGTTTTTTGCAGCATTCAACAGAATTTCAAAGGCAGATTTGGCCTTTTTCCCCATGACAAGCATTACCATCACCATCATCATCTTCTTCTGAATTTCTACTTGGAATTAGACCAAGTTTAGCTCTAATAAACTTCTGGCCGAAGTCAAACAATGTTCTAACTGGGGTGCAAGGTTCGACAATGGTGCCTTCTGCATTCATTGTCTAGGCTGTAGTCAGACCCTTAACAGTTAACGGTCGCTCCCTAATGGAAATTCCTCCCTAATCCTTATACTGCCATTACTGGATTTCGATTCATGCTCATTCAACGCACTCGCAACAATGACGCCCACAGTGACAGCTCATTAAAACGTTTAAGCAATTTGAAATTCAGTGCATCAGCTTCATCACAAACGTGATATGAACGATAGACATAATAAGTCTAGGCTAGAAACTATTACTTGTCGTTTATATTTGTACACATTCTTCTTTCATTTTACAGGATAAATCTCGATCCCGCTTTTTCCGTTTAAAAATAAATGGCTTATCGTCAACAACAATATCAACTTCTTTAAAAGAGTTTGCAAGCAGATGAGCATTTAAAGCAATTCAGTTTTATTTTTATTTTTTTGATACTCAGCAATTATTGGGGTCGGCAAAGAAAAAAGAATTCAAAATAAGTTGTTTTATTTTTTTTCGAGATCGGCAAAAAATACGGTCGCCGGATCCGTAATTCAATTAAAAAAAAAAATCTGGCCTAAGCTCTATGTCAAGCTGTTAGTCTCTGCACCATATTTTTTCTCTGTTGACTGATGAAATAAAACTTTGTTGAAAAAGTATTTGACATATTGTAAATTTCTAAATATACAGACTGGATATTAAAGTTATTCAAATACATATTAATCTGGAAATAACGTTCAGTACACTTTATTTCCGAGTACAACTTTGACCATTGCATTACTTTATACAACTTTAAATCAACATTATTTCGGAATTTGATATTTTATGTAAGCATAAAATTTCTGTATATTTAACTGGTTTGACATGTATTTTTAGCCCACAAATGTGGTGCCACATGATGTGATTAAGCCCTTCAAAACAACACTAGCTCCTAGACAGGCACAAACACACTGTGAGGTAGTGGAAATGTTGTATAAAAATTTGGGAATCAAAACTAACAGGTAAAGTGCAGTACATATATTTATATCTACTCTCAGATGGCGATTTCATTTTAACTACATAAAATGAAATGCTTGACTGGAATATATTTGAATAGAACTTACTTATTAAAGGCAATGAAAATGAGAATTATTAGATTTATAAATCTATGACTCACAAAAGTTTCTTCTATTAATGCAGTCAAATGAAATATGTAGCAACCAAAGGCTTTCAAATTTCCTTAATTTTGATTCGTTAATTTTCAATGATATGCTATAAAACTATGATGCCTGTTGTATCAAATTGTTAAATACTGGTGATTGAGAGACCTGTCTGAAACAATACAGATCAACTTCAAACATGGTGGCACAAAGTGCTCGCTGAAACTCTGCAGTCAGGCTAATTCAAACAAATTTTTGCTAGAACAATGGTAGATTCTGGCCGGTTGAAATGTTGCTTAAGACATCATCTGATCATGAATGATTATGATTCTTCAAAGACTTCTGAAAGCTAAAGGCCTCCTTGTAGGGTATATACAACTTAACTTATGCTTTTGTCTGTTATTGTACTGAAGTTTTGTTCTGTTTTTTAGTGGGCTGACTGTGGATAATATTATGCAGTTTTGTGTAAGTGCTCTTGGTCATAATTCGGGTGACGTTCGAGATGTTGCAGAACGGATAATCAAAGAACTGTATAAGGAAGTGGGCTCGCCTGTGAAGGACTATCTACCTCCAGATAATGACAAAACAAGGAAAATAACACTTTATAGACAACTCTTCGAATATTTCGACAAAGTGGACGGGAAACCCAGCAAATCTGATATGAAGGTTGGTAATATTATATACCTATCAGAAATAGCAGCGGGTAGGTAAAATTATGAAACTAGAGGACAACAACATAAATACAACTGATTCTTTTTGATTTTAATAAAAAGAATTGTTCTTCCAGTTAAGTCTGCATTGCAGTCCAGATTCAACTGTACTAAATTGTATTTTATTGGTTAAGTTGAACTTTCGTTTACATGAATTTTACTTAGTCAGATGAAATCAACCTTATGGAGAATAGATTTTATGTAATGGAAAAACTGTAGAATGTTTTAATTGCTCTTGCTGATGTTTATTAGAATGTTGCACTGAAAAAGTAAGATTTTTTAAAATTTTGTTGAAAGTTTGTTTTTGCATTTAGAAATATCATATTTGTTTCTGTACATTTTTCAAAAGTGTATGCCATATAACAAGAAAATAAGCCTATTCTATAAAGGTGTGTAGAATTTGATGTCTGACATATGTTTATGTAAAAAAAATTGTTGACTAAAAATGTTGATCTATTCCAGAAACAAAGAGCAGATGATGAGGCAAGAAAACAAGCTGAAATAGATGCACTTCAACAACAGTTACAGCAGCTGAAAGACATGGCATCTGGCAAACAGGTATGACTTGACCGGTCCATCTGTCTGTGGCAAAATCTTTTGCCTTTTGGCTTTTTAATTTCTTGAGGACTAAATCAATGCATAACTATGAGTATGCTCTGAGAGAAAGTTCTTGCTTTTCGTGAATCGACTATTAAAATATAGCATGTGTGTGGCTTTTCTCAAAAATTTGGTTTCAAGAATCACAAAAATGAAGTCATGCTAAATAGAAATGTATAAGTATTTTACATTATTTCTAACACAGTGGCAAGTGACGGATACTTAGTGTTTCTTTTTGTTCGTCCCTTGAGACAATATCTTTCTACTGATTCCCAAAATTTTTATTACCTGACTTTGACTGATTTTTGACCTGCTTTCAAAATAGGCTGCTGTCATGGAGGCATCAGTATTTAATAAACACATCTGTTATGTATCTAATATTGCTTTCAAGTTTAGTATATTATTTTGCTTGTGTTTTGTTATTCTTGATATGTTTATTTTTTTTTGTATTTTCATTTTAGCCTGTAGATGAAAATCTGTTGAATCAGCCAAAGAAAGGAAAGGTATGTATTGAAATACTCCCATTTCTAAGAAATATGATGCAAATAACATAATTATGTAATTCATACAAACATGACAGAAAAAACTTATAGAATTTTAGTTGGGGTTTTTTTGTCAGATTTCACTCAAAAGCAAATGTTCAAACCCACTTAAAATTTCTGACACTTTTGAATATGCATTTTGATGTGTACTTTACAAAATGTTTTCCTTTCACTTTAGAATCAGGGCCTCACAAAGAAAAGCGCATTGGTTTGTAGTTCAAATTTTTTATGCAGTGTTATATTTTCGTACTTTTATTATAATAATGTTTATAATATTTAAAAGGGTAACAGAATTTGCAGCTGGCAAGTTCTGAATAATAAATGCTGATGTACTTAATTCTATTTTTTATGAAGCTAATACATTTCTCATTTATATCTTGTCGTCATCATAAATTTATCATACATGTAATTACCATTATCATTAAGGAATTTCAAGACGGCTTATTTTAATTTTAATTTTTTTGATTAAGATTCATATCATTATTTATTTGGAGGACATTGTAATCGTTATTAAAAAAAGTAGAGCTATATCTTAAATACTTGTATAGAAATTGATATTTTGTCAAGGTTTGATTAGAGAAAATAAATATTGTAACAGGAAGATTTATTTTAGGTTGCATTGAAAGTAAGGAAAGAAAGATTTTTTTTAATATTAATCATTTCGTCTAGATAGTATTCAGATGGTGGTAACAATATTAAACCCTGTTGTAGCATGGTCATGTAATAATGCCCACATTGTCCATAACCATATCGTTGCCTGAAAATGTGCTTTGTGCATTACTCATATCATAACCTTACAATATGTCACATACAATACCATGTCATAGCCTGACTTTGTGTTATATACAAAAACCATATATTGTAATGTATAAAGTAACTGCATCATATTCTACATACCATACACATTATAGTCTGACAGTTAAATCTGTAAAAAACCATATATTGTGATTGTGTACTACAAACAGTAACAATTATATACTACAAACAATACATATCATAGCCTGACATTGCATCCTTCATGAAAACCGTATAATTATTGTAATGGTGTACTACAAATAGTAACCATATTATATGTTACAATAATCATATATCATGATAGGGTATTATAAACACTAGCTTGACAGTGTACTGGATACAAAAGAGTATAAAAGAAACCTTACTTGACTGTCTGACAAAGCCTCCTTGGTATAAACAAACCGATGCAAAAGAAAAAAAAATGTATCATAGCCTGATAGAGTAGTGCAAACACTAACCATATCGTGGTCTGACAATATAGAATCTACAATAATCATATTGTAGTCCGACAATGTATTATATATAATATCTACATTAAAGTCAAAGAATTTACTATGTACAGTAACCCAAATGGAGCCTGACAATGAAGCATATTGAAAATGCAATAACCATGTCAAAATTTCACAGTGCACTGTGTACAATCATTGTACCATGGTCTGACTACATGCTGTGTACAATAAATCTTTTTCCTGATAATATATGACATATAAGGGCTGTATCATAGCATATCATATGTAATACTGTATAACAGCATACAATGTGCCATTTGTTCTGTAATGATAGTATGTGTTGTAGTCAGTCACATACTCATATAAAGTTGTAGGAAGCATGTCCTTTGTTGGTAGATTGCATGACCTCTGGATCATGTATTAGGTAGCATGACCTCTTAATCTTTGGTAGGTTGCATGACCTCTGAATCTTCTGGTAGGTTTGTATGACCTCTGAATCTTCTGGTAAGTTGCATGACCTCTGAATCTTTTGGTAGGTTTGTATGACCTCAGAATCTTCTGGTAGGTTGTATGACCTCTGAATCTTCTGGTAGGTTGTATGACCTTTGAATCTTTTGGTAGGTTGTATGACCTCTGAATATTTTCAAATTGGTAGGTTGTATGAATCTTTCGGTAGTTTGTATGACCTCTGAATCTTTTGATAGGTTGTATGACCTCTGAATCATGTTGCATAGCATGACCTCAGAATCTTTTGGTAGATTGTATGACCTCTGAATTGTGTTGCGTAGCATGACCTCTGAATCTTTTGGTATTTTGTATGACCTCTGAATCGTATGTTAGGGAACATGACTTAAGGAATGCTTGATAATTATAACCTTATCGTAGCCTGACAGACTATGTGGATTAATCTTATCATTGCCTTACAGTGTTTTAGGACCAATAACTTTGCTTCTTAAAATTGTTTCATTCATAGTTTGAAGGCCAATTAAATTCGTAAACTACAGTAGATTTCTCTTTATCAAACATCAATACATCTAAATACAGTTCTGTATTTTCAAGTTTAGTTTGAGTTTTCAAGAGTCTAATTAAATATTTATGTAAACCTTCAGTATAATTAAATGGGAACTTTGAAAATGAGTTTGTCTGATAGTTTGAATTGCCAGTATTCAACTAGTTTAGATTCAACTGTAAAGATTTGTTTGATACTGTATTATTTTAATGTACTTGAGGTATATTTTGTGTGTTTAAGAATTTCTGTAGTCAAACTTATATTTGAATTGAATGTGTGTTTAATGTTCATGTTTACAAGAGCAGAGAAACCAAGTAAATGAAAACTTTTCCTATGAAAGTATCAAGCAATTTGAATGGGAATATTGATAAGAAGAAAGCAAGTAGTAAGAAAATACAGACAATTTGACTATAGAAGAATTTAAAAGAAATTTGCTCTATCCAAATAAAAAATAACTCATTCTGTCATCATTTCTACCTGTACATTTATGTTAAAAAAACACCTCTCCTAAAAAGCGACTTTTTTGACTGTTGTATGATTTTCAGTTCTAATAGACAATCCAATAAAGAGGAATCTACTGTATGACATGTTTATGTGTATGCGAATGAAGCTTCCGTCTCTGTTGCATTTTTGGTCATCTTGTTATTTTTTCTCTTACGTTGTGTCATGCATATTAACATGAAATCTTAATAATGAATACCTTTTCTTATTTATGGGAAATCAAAACTCATTTTGAATTTGAATCATAAATAACATTTTTTCCAAACTCACTTGTAACATTTTTAAACAAGATCAATGTGTTCAGGTGACATTTCTACATCTTGTTTTTAATTTTCATCTGCTTTTTAAATGGTGCACTTTTAAACATTTTCAATGGAATGGGTAATGTTTGCATGTGTCATTTTTTTTCCTTCTTTCTTTTTTTTTTTTTTTTTTTGGTATGCACAATATTTTGTTTGGAAATGGTGCTGGTATCATACTATGCTAGGTAATGATATAAAGAATGGTGCAATTTTTTTTCTTCAGAAAACGGGCAATAAACCCAAGACTGATGCTAGGAAGAAGAAAGACGAAGACGATGTATCAATGTACAATATGGATAAGTATGTGGTTAATTATATATGTGTGAAATCAGTTAAAAATAAAATTATTTTGCAATCATTGACATTGCAAAGTGATTGTTGTTGAAAGAATTCCATCTCAAGCTGAATTTAATTTTGTTCTTTCATGAAAAATTCAACAAAAAAGAAATACAGAATGTATATAAGTAATTATGCTGCAAATAAATTTTTTTAGATTGGAACCTTTAAACCTCAATTGGTAAGGTTCTTGGTTTGTGACTGAAAGGTCTTAGGATGGAGTCCAATTGGTCACTCATTGGTGTGCTGTCTTTAGGTTGAGACCGTAAAAAATGAGGTCCCATGTCACGGTAGACATAACATTCAAAACATTGCATGGTTAGAAACATAGGTCTTGATCTCTTTATAATGTATCAGGAAGAAAATGTCACTATATAAATGAAAAATCTTGGTGTGACATTAATTAAGAATCAAATTAACGAACTTAGATGGTAATAGATATATTCTTTTAAAGATAGAAAAACAAAACAATCTTCTCATATTGAAATTATTAACATGATTATAGATTTTACTCACAACACATGGACGTGTATTTTTTATTTGAAAAAGCCAGGTAGTGGAACATTTTTGAAAAAGTGTTTTAGTTTCTTATTCACATTCATATGTATATATATAAGGATTCATATGTAGAAATCATTCTCGATATGTGAAACAACAAACGTTGGAGAGAAAAAGTTAGGGTCACATGTCTGATGACTCTTCTTACTTGTGAAATTAGCTAAAGTTTATCCTAAGTTCAATCGTTAGTTTTGTTCAAATACTGTATCCAAAGTGAGCTTTAAATAAAGAGACCTTTTAAATGTATTGGTAATTCTTGAACAATGTTTCCCAGTATATGTATTGGTAATTCTTAAACAATGCCTTTCAGTATATGTATTGTTAATTACTGAACGATGGTTTCCAGTATATGTATTGGTAATTCTTAAAAAATGCCTTCAGTATATGTATTGTTAATAACTGAACAATATTTTTCAGTATATGTATTGTTAATTCTTGAACAATACATGTATTTTTCAGTATATGTTTTGGTAATTCTTGAGCAATATTTTTCAGTATATGTATTGGTTATTCTTGAGCAATATTTTTCAGTATATGTATTGGTAATTCTTGAGCAATGTTTTTCAGTATATGTATTGGTAATTCTTGAGCAATGTTTTTCAGTATATGTATTGGTAATTCTTGAGCAATGTCTTTCAGTATATGTATTGGTAATTCTTGAGCAATGTTTTTCAGTATATGTAACGGTAATTCTTGAGCAATGTTTTTCAGTATATGTATCGGTAATTCTTGAGCAATGTTTTTCAGTGGATGTATTGGTAATTCTTGAGCAATGTTTTTCAGTATATGTATCGGTAATTCTTGAGCAATGTTTTTCAGTATATGTATCGGTAATTCTTGAGCAATGTTTTTCAGTATATGTATTTTCTGTGGGGAGAGGAATGAGACATTTACTGAGGAAGGCTTGGATCTTCATTATTGGAAGCATTGTCCTATGCTTAAGAGATGCACCAATTGTAAACAGGTAAACTGTCATCGCTCTCTTGTCCTTCATGTAAAAAATTAGCTTATTGTTCCCATGTCCTGCAGAAAGGACATTATTAGTTTATTAGAGTATGTATCTCTTTTTTCCAATATTAAAATAGAAACTTGCATGTACATCTGTTTTACGAAATGTTTGTAAGATTGCCATTAAAATGACATCCTTTTTATATAAAAAATGTTGTTCTGTATTAAATTCTAAATATCAAAGTAAAAAAGTTAAATAATAAAATATTACTGGTATGTGCTGTAAATTTTCTATGATATTGGTAATGTTAATTATTCTCTGTTTTTCGTCTACTCTAAAGTTCAGAAATCAGTGACTAACTTCATGTTTTAGGTAGTGACATGTGTCACATATGGAATGCTACACTCGGTTCTTAAAGTTGTATACCTTACAATTCGTTATGATTTCAAAAATTAAAGCATGTAAAACAAAAACTATATATTTCTCATATGGCTGAAGTTATTAACTTTGCGTTAATAACTTTTTTTGTTGCTTCAAACCTTTGGAGATATCAAAATAAAAAGAACATACTTTGTAAATAAAGAGGGTATTCCATAAATACAACTGTAACCTGACTTCGCGCATGGGCAGTTTAATCAAAACAAATATGACAAAGGGAGACTTCGAAAGAAAACAATTTCAGTAAATACTAACTTTAGCAGACTTGAATGCAGATTTTCAAAGTTACTCGTCAAGTTTATTTACCTCGCCCTCCATGATGCAGCTTCCAAATTAGATCACGTGATAAGTTGGTTGTAAACATTCTGTTTACAAGCATCACATTTTACACAGCCGTATCTGACTTAATACAATGAATTTGATCACAACATTTGCAAGGACCTTTTTTAAATATGTTTTAGGCTTATACATATAATCAAAACAGTTTAGAATAAATTTACCTATAATATGCGAACATAGGGTATACAGCTTTAATATATATATCTCGTATTTCTTCAAAAGTGTATTTATTTTTTACCTTTATTGGTAGCACAAACCTTGAAGAGGCAGTGCTTGAATATAGTTGAATATAGAGATGGTCTCTTGAATGTGCTTGAAAATGAGAAAAAGTCCTTGAAAAGTCTTAAATTGATTGATACATGTAATTGTTTGAGTTCTTCATTAACAGTGAGTGAATTTTACCTTGAGTCTGTATCTTTTTGTTTTAAGAAAGCTTTGAAGAAGGGAAAATCCTTGTCAACTGATATTTTCGTTGATATTGAAAACAGTTTCTATGATAAAGGATCTGTGACATCACTATCTCTTTAACATATGTAGAAGATTTTTTTTGCAATTTGAATATATTTGGTTATTGCACCTGAACAAACTGAAAGTGCTCGAGAAACTTTGTTGGATTGGTTAAAAAGAACTTTTAAAACCTCTGATTGGTTGGTACACTAGAATCACTTGTCTGTAAGTCTGTCCAGTCTGTCCAGCTGTCAGTGGACACCTTTCTTTATTCAAATTGTAAGTCACTTTTGCAGGAGGTTTGCTGATCAGACTTACATGACTATTTCATCTGAGGATGGACACTGCAGTGTGTGCTGTAGATGTTGTATTTAACCTATATTTCAGTCTTAATGACTTTGGTTAAAGTAACATTAAGTGGCATGCCAACCAGACAAGTATGAAAAGTACATAAAAGGATGAACATTTTGATGCAGATTCTGCATCTGACCTACATCTCGTGCATAAATGATTTGGTTTCTCAATACATGTACTTAAGTCAGTTTTGTTGGAGTATGGATCTAATTCATTTTTCATGACTTTAGTTCAAGGTCATATCTCTAAAGCAAGGTCACAGTCTGGTTTGTCAGTTGGCAGTGGGAACCAAGTTTATCTTACTGGAGACTATATCAGATAAAATAACATGATAGTCACATTATCAAAACACCTTAAAAAAGGCAGATCAAATGAGTAATTCATACAAATTTGTTCTTTTTTTTTGTCAATAGGTTGTGGAGATTGCTAGTTACACTGACCATCTTCTGACAGAGTGTGAAGCGAAAGCAAACTACTCCAAATGTCCCAGATGTTCAGAAGCAATACTCAAATCTGAATACGATGAACATGTAGCTGCCAAGAGCTGTAATCGTATGTATTACATAAAGTATTTCATAGACATTATTGATATCATACGAGATATTTATGTTTGTACATGTATGACATCTTAAGTTTATTAAGCAAATACGAATTTTTGTTTCTAAAGCCTATTTTAATGATCTTTGCCACAGTTATAATGAGAGAAAGAATCATCTACTGATGTAATATACATTTTTGCTATAGAAAATCCAGTTGCTATGAAAATTTAGAATGTTAAGCAAAGAATTTAATGTTTGCAAAAATACCGAGAAATTGTGAAGCTGGATTGATATTAGTAATGATCAGAGAAATTGATTTTCATTACAACTTGCATTTCTGTGTATTATTCTGTGTGTTCTACAAGAACGTAAGCATTAGATACAAGCACAAATACTATACTAAATTATGTTTGAAATCTTACATTGTAAGATGTGTTTGATAGATTAACTTTCTAAATCAAAATTAATCTTGTGTAATTTTTTCAGCTTCCAAGACTGGTACGAATCATTGTCCCCTATGTCACCAGAACATAGGGTCTGGAGAGGACGGATGGAAAACTCACTTAATGGGAAAAGATGGATGTAAACAAAATCCAAGACGGCTATTGGCTCTGAATAAGCAACCTCAGCAAGGTAAGTCATAGTGGATTCCGCTTTTGGAAGTTCAAAAAGAAATGCATACATTTTTGTCATTTGTAGAGAAATTTGATGTATAAGCTTACATTTTAATATTCGTACTTCTTGTAGTGAAAGTGAAGTGGTAAACACAAGGAAAAGTTGCTTTTAAATGTTAGAATTGTTGTATCATGTGTCACCACTTTGTACATTTATCTGAAAATTACTCAATTAATTAAAAAAAAGAATTTAATACTTTTGATTTAATGAACAATTTAAAATTTGTTCAGTTTCCAATAACCATAGTCTTGTTCTTTCCAATCAAATTTTCAGAAAAATAATATGTTTGATGAAAATTCTTGTTGATAGAGACAATATTTGTAGGAATTCATTAAGAGATAATGAAAATTATTTAAACAAATACATATGTATTATCTATAGTATTGTAAAGCCGGTGTAGCCCAGTGGATGAGGGGCTTGGCTCATGATCGGAAAGGCCCGGGTTTGACGCCGTGGGCATTCCAGTGTCCTGTCTTTCAGATGAGACAGTAGATACTGAGGTTCTGTGTCATGGTAGGCGTGACATGTAAAAGATCACACACTGCTTTAAAAGGGCCTTTTGCGAAGGTATAAAATTTTGCGCAATGCATCAGGCGGATGTTGTCTCCATATACGTGAAATAATCATGGAGTGATGTAAAAAATTAATCTATCGCTCAGTAGTACTGTATTACTGTACTACATCATCGTATGCTGCAACTTTAATAAAATGCAGATACCATGTAAATAATTCAGTTTTTCAGCTTTTTAAAATATATTATCATTTTGATTTTTTAGGTAAAGGAAAAGCTCCTGTGAAGAGAAAAACTCCAAGATAAGATGAAAAATTGAGTTCAAAACATCCTTGACAGATCAAAATACAGACTTGCCTGTGTTCTTAACTAAATGTTCTTTTTCTATCTTTATCAACAAAGAAGATTTCACCATATCCAAGACTGAAACAATTTTTACATTTGACGCGTATGACATTTAACCCCAGGAAGTGTTTATTTTAAACCCTGGAGATGAATACTGCGATTACGTGTAAAATATTCATGGAATCACTTTACACTGGATAGGTGTGATTGACTAGAATATATTTAGAAAGTTTAAGAAAAGTGTATAGTATGTAAATTGCAACATCAACGTAATATGTCCTACTATTTACATTTTTCTCTACTATGAATTTGTGTTTAAATGCTTTATTTTCTTATATTCATCTTATTTGACTTTTTGATTAGTCAATGTGCATATCACGATATGTACATTAATTTCCCTTGTCTCTCATCAAACGATCTGAAGTTCGAATGGGCATTTACTAAATGATCGCATAGGATACATAAAATCATCACTCAATTCATTTTATCATGAAGTTACGGTTTCTCTTGGAATTTTCAGAGTTGCTTAGATTGTGATATTAAAAGTTTGCAAAAAATTCAAATCTATATACTTATAACACTTACAGGGAATCTGTGATAGGAGATATGTGACACTATGAGAATCTGTTCTTCCTTTAGGTGTTAATCAATGTATTGTTATAAAAGATATATGGCATTTACTACATGTACTTGTAGATTAGAGATGCATACATTGATATTTATATATATATATATATATATAGGTACATTTTTCATACATGTAATTTTTAAATTTTAAATTTTGATTGGAGTTGCCGTTAGTACAAGTTTTGTCCCATCAGAGCTTGTATAGGATTTTAGAGTCAATATTTAAGTAGGTTTGAAGTACTTGTGATATTAATTCTTTTTTTTCCCTTGAGATATTCCAATTGGGTAGTTTAAAAGTGAAAAAAATAACAAGTACAATGATTTTGTCAAATAGGTATAAAGGGAATACTTGCTTGCAAACTGAAGAACTGTCTTGGTACATTTTGTAATAGAATGGGTAGGAAATGTTGATTTCTAAAGTTTTGCTGTATACATGGTGATTTCTAAATACCTATGTATTGATCATATAGAATTTTCGGTTTTCACAAAGAAAAAAGTTATTGATATTTTATGTAGCTAACATAGTGCCAAAATTTGAATGTTGATGTGTGGAGTGACCCAGACTGAGAAAATGCCGGTGTGATTCATTTGTACATGTAATTTATATGTAAAGTACTTGTCATTGATGTCTATTTAGAAAAAAAAATTAGATTTTGTAAATCAGTAAAACAGCTTGAAGTCAGATTTAGAAAGTATTTAAAGAAAAGTTGAAAATATTGTTATTTAGTTTTGTTATTTATGTTTATTATAGTGCTGTGTTACATTGTAGGAAGACATAGTATGTGCAGAATTTCTTGCATAGAAAAAAACAAAAAAGGAAAGTCCAATGATTTTGTAATGTATTAAACATTTTACTTTCTGTTATAGAAATACATAATTTCAAAGTCAGACCAGTATCAAGAAATGTTATTTTTCAAGTTTCAATATGCTCATAGAAATTCAGGCATTCATTTTATAGAAATTTCAGACTTTTTCTTGGTATCAATTTTATTAAATATTATAGGTTGTAAATGTCTACTAAATTTTTTTTGTCATTTGACGTAATCAATTGTTGTACGTTTGAAAGTTGTTTATAACTTTTTCATTATAATGTTATAGAAAATGATGACAATACTCTGAAGGTTTCTATTTACGATGTTACGATGCGTATGATGATATTCATTGTACTATTAATACATATATTCTAATTTTGGCTTTTTTTATTTAATGTATTGACTGGTATTTACTATTGGTTTACGAAAAATTGTATTTATATCACAATCTCATAAGAATGCAGAACAAATTTGAGAATAATTATGTATTAAGCTTTTGTATAATGTATGTTTCTAGAAATCTCATCAGTAAATTATCCTCATTATATTTTGTGTTTTTTACATCTTATCTTAGTAGGTCAGTTAGTAAAGTGCTAATGATTTGATCAAGAGGTTATGAGGAAACAAGAAACAAACAGATTATTAAAGATCATGCCTCAATATTTTCTGTCATGATTCGTTTTGGCATGGTGAATGAGTGGGCTAAGAAACTGCACTTGAACTCACTTTAGCAGCTGTATCTGATGAATCTGGCATATTGTTTACAAAGAAACTTGGGCCTAAGTGTAAGATTTGAGACCTATAATAGCATGTGTCTTAATTCTAAGAATAAGTTAACAGCTTCTCTATAAATAGTATATCAGGCATACTGCTCACAGGGAAACTTTCAACTCATTCTTAGAATTATGACACATGCTATTATAGGTCTCAAGTCTTACACTTAGACTTAAGTTTCTTTGTGAATACCTGTAAGTTGATCTATACTTGGTTTAGGCATGTGGGAATGCCAACATGCCTGCTGAAGGTATTGATTTTTTCTGGATTTTCTGTTTTTCTTTAACATTAAACACTGAAAGTCGCCATCCAAATCAAGTTGTCTTGTGTGGTATTCAACTGTCTAACTAACATCTTATGTTGGATATTTGGGCAAGGGATATACATGTAGTTTTCACATTGTATATTGTTTTCAAAACTCGAGTGTGCATATGAATGCAAAGTGATAAAAGAATCGTTGCAAGTGTCCTTGTTGTTGAATCTGAGATACAATCAGTATAGGTCAGGGACTGCAATCCATTACGAATCATATACGAGTGTTTTGTAAGACTATTTAATTCATATTAAGTTGTCTTTCAGTGGAATGTTCGTAATCATAATAATTCTTGGCTCTAACTTCATCTCTTTCTGTTCATCTGTTAATGTCCTTTAGCTCGCCTGAGCCACAGAGTCACTGCAAGTCATTGTCATCAACGCATTGTCAGTCTATTGGATGTTAATTTTAAATCTGCCACCGTGACGGATAAAAGGTGATCACAATATATCACTTCAGCCAAAGCTAGTAGCACAAAAGACCTGCACAGTATAGCTTCTTCAATGTTCCTTTTCCTGGTCCATATGCGATATTTGAAAACAAATAGCGGAATTGCTGTAGTCTCTAGTACATGACATGTTAACGAAGGCTCAGGTCCTGTAGCTCAAGTGACTACTGATTGCTTCAAATGTGAGAGAGGAGGGGCGATATAACAAAACCATGGATATCAAAATTCCAACTTGGATTCATAATGACATCGTCTTTGAAAATGACAAATTATGCAAGTTTAAGGAGGATATGGGATTTGTTTGTCAGTTTAGATTAAAGGGTAACTTGATATAAACATCTTGGTGATAATACTGCCTTCCCCAATAAAGCTTCAGCTACAAATCTTGTCCAGCACAGTTTTAACATTTCACTTTCTTCCGAATAGATATGTAATTGACCCAATGCAACAACTCGAATGAAACGTATGCGTCTCTAATAAAATTGTAAGTGTATTCAATGATTAGATGAAGAAATATGGAAAATGCTCATTAGTTCATCAATACTTGAAGAATGTAACGCATACCCTTGCTTGCTATTCATTTACTCGTTTGAATTGTGTTCCCTCCCCACCCTCACTTTCTGATTGTCCCATTCACAACCTGTTCATTGAAACCATAGCCCAAATTGCCCTGTCAAAAAATCCCCATTAATAGACATAGATTTAAGTCTTCTAGTTTACTGGCAACGCAATTCAGTTTATTTGAATATTGATATTTTGTAATACCCACAAAGTAACACAAGGAAAACTTACTCTTTTTTACCCTATTGCAAATGAACCTTTTTCGAAAACATGAAAAACGACCTAAAGTAAAAATAAGATTCCTCGAGAGCTTCAAAGAACTTCTTCAGTTACTCAAATACCAACTACAACCACTGTCGATATCAGTATAACTTAAAGATGAAAGAATATTCAAAAGCAAAAGTTCTGCCTACACATGATTAATTCTGTCCTGTCATCCATATAATTTACTTAAATGAAACAGTCTTTGCAAAACATCTATCAGCATCAGTTGTTTTGTTATTGTTTTACCCCACTACAAGGTTATTGCACTTTTAAAATGGTGGCCCATGGCTGATGCATTGCTCCATAATTTTGCCCATTGCTACGGACTATGCTAAAGCAGTGAAGAATCGGTTACGGGTCAACGTTTACCTTGACATGGGCTTCGGTTTATACCGTGACACGGGGCCTGAACATTCTCTATCAACTAGATAGATTCTCCGTGAGAAACCCAGATACAAGATGTCTAATGGGTATCATATTATTACACAACATAGATGCTACTCCCAAACACTAATGTATAAATGATAACAAAATGTCGGAAACATTTATTGTTTTCCAAATTATTTTTACATTATCCAGAATGGTTTTAGAGGAATTTAAATGCTTTTTCGAATATTAAAAACAAGACAAAACAGATCACAATAACACAAATACAAATAACAAAAATCTTGATCCACCAATTCATTTTTCTTTGCGAATAATCTATCCAGGAATGGCTCTGGTCTACAAAAAGAAAATATAACGTCAGTAGAATAAAATGAGAAATAATGATAATACTGGTAATACTAACACTAACAAAAGTAACTAGTGGTGTTCTGAACAGTGCACCACGAAGGGTATTCATAGACTCCTGAAAATTAAATGCTATATAGCCTATACAAAAGTGTTTGCTGTTTGATTATTCAGTAATGAGATAATAGTAGAACAACACAGTATAGAAAGTGTTACAGGGATACATGTCAGATCAAAGGTTTTATGATAATTAGGTCAAACCCTAAAAATGAAGTACTACGTCAGAGTCTGTAATGATAGCAATATTATAGAAAGCAGAAAATGACAGAATGATGTTCTTGTAACTTGCATCTCAATAGAAGATTGAGAATTGAGAATGTCTATAATACAGTTATTTTGGATACAAGATAGAAATGATTATATAAGTTTTTTTTTTCAATGCATACCTCCTATTATGGTTATCTGGAAGATGGGGTAATATCGAAGGCTTTCAACATCAAAATTCTGCACTGCAATGAAAGAAAACAAAGAACAATACAAAACAATTTTCTAAATATGAATATACTGTATAAATTGCTCATTATGTCCATGTTTTGTACGTATACCTATCTTGTGAACTCATTAAGGTCACTTTCAATGGAAGAATATACATTTTTGTATAAAAGTAATTTCTCGGTTACAAAAATGTAGATATACTTCCAAAGAAAATTCTATCTGGTATAAGTTCTACATTAATGTCACATATAATTACTTTAAAGAAAGTCACAATTCTCTAATCTTCTGATAATGTAATACATAAAGCCTCAGTTTCCAATTTTCTGATAAAATGCTCTTTTTGAGAACAACGCAATACAAGTTGCAAGACCAGTTTTTACGAATAGCATCATGTAAATGCAAGTTGCAAGAACAACGCCCTTGGTTTTCTGCATTCTGTAAAGCACAACATTTAATCCGTCCTATATGTTGCAATTATTTTTGCAGGAGTGAACAATTACATATAAAGAATTCATGCATACCTATTTTGGCCATCTTGCAGGTGGGATGATGTAGCTTCTTAAGGCTTCCCTCATCAAAATGTTGCACTGGAATATATAGAAAAGCATCTCAAATGTATTCAACTTCATACTGCATAATGTTTTGTCAAATATTGTATGTTTATTGAACGGTACTGTTGTGTCAATGTGCTTTGTAAAACGTGCTAGGCAGATGTGAAGCATGTGTAATAAATATAGAACATATATATCTTAATTTTGTGCACCATATGGGCATTTCGACAAGTTATGTCTCTTCAGTGATGCTCGTAGCCGAATGATTGGAAGTATCAATATATATATAAATATGAAGAGCAGTGTTGAAGCTAAAATGACCGAAAAGTGAAGCAAAGAATCTATCTAAGGACAGAGCTATGCATGAGGGAAATACTCCTTAGTTTTAGAGTGAACATTTGCAAATTAAGGAAATAAAGATAATACTAAACAATTGTCAGAACATGTAAACAAAAAGCATATATATGCATTGCTCGATGTACTAATCATTCTGTACCATCGTCTATCTTTTTGACCATTCCACAAAACTGACACTCAATAAGGCCACTGTCCATTGATGAAAAGCCATTTTTGGCCAAAATAGATCTCTTCTCCGCGAGCATGTCACTATATTTAGAAAAAGATTGCTCCCTCATAACCTTACTGGCCCCTGATGGTAATGCTTTATCTCTTTTAATTGCCATTTTGTTTAAGCGGGAAATATACGCATGCGTCACACATCAATTCATATATGGAACTACTTCCGTTTTCAGAATAGAAAATGCAAAGAAAATAATGATAACAATAATAGAAGAATAATGATGAAATAATGAATGTAAGTAATGAAATTCATGATTTGACATAACACAAAGTTCCTTTTGTTAAATAATTTTATTGACAAACGAACAATATAAAAGTGCACCATGCGCACGCATTCAAGGATAATACTATAAATAAATGTTACTGTTAAACATAGGTGAAATGAATTAAAAGTACAAAGTTAAAAAAATAACAAAAATACATACAATTTTGCATATCCATACCTCTTTAATAGCGCATTCAGTGGTAATTTCCAGCTTATGTTTTTCATTTCATTTCTGCTAATGATCGATCATCATTTTGACTCATAATAATAACTCTGAACCGAATTATGACATGTCGTTCTTTTGTTACATCTTTCCCATAATATTTCTCCACTGTGATACATTGTTGTTAGTGCCATAGTCATGTGACACCAGTTACTTTCGTATTTTTTATACATAATCACGAATCTCTTTAGACCTTTCATCATCGAAAGGACTGTCCTTTTTCTTGTCCTTTAACACAAAATCTGGATCTTTGACAATTTCCATATAATATCCATGTCTGTTCACATAATTCTTGATTTATAGTGTTCATACATATATTTCCAAATCAATTACACGTAGTTCTATTCAGATAAACCTTTCCAGATGTCTGATCTCACGTATATCTCAAGAGAGAATATTGACGATATAACTGTGTATACCATATACATTTAAAATATTTAATCTTGTAAATTGAATGGTTAAACGCGGGTACCTGTGCATAGCTAACACATAATAGTGTTGTTCTAAGATTCTTGTTCAAACTTGTTCATATCGGGTGCTTTAAACCTATAGTTGATGGAGGAATGTCGATTTTAAATAATGTAAGCTGTTTAACGATCTACAACAAACATAATACCTTGGCATGTATATAGGTATAAACTGAATAAATACAAAATCAGATAACGGAGTACAAACATTAATGTTTAAATCAATGAAATTTGACTTCAGAATTTGTTTTTATCTCAATAGTGTTTCGTGTTCTGTCGACAGTTGTATTTAACAAGTCATTCTTTTTTCATGTTAAATGCTTTACTGGCATGGTAACGGATAAATGGTAAAGAAAGAGAGAAAAATCTGACTCAGCTGTATGACAAATCCTACTATTAAAATGATTATGAATATGAGAATAAGCTCATTAACAAACATCTCAGAAGGATAAGAGTATAAATTGCAGTGCCAGAATTCAAAGATCCATTTATGGGTCTGTCGCATCCAATGCAGCTAAACACACACACACACACACACACACACACACACACACACACACACACACACACACACACACACACACACACACACACACACACACACACACACACACACACACACAACCCAAAAAACAACAACAACAACAACAAATAAAAAAACAAACAAAAAACTATAACTATGAAAGTTTTGGGCAAACATATTTTTATAAATACCAAACTCTAAAGGATTTTCTTAAGATATGTGCAAAGATCCTGAGAGGAAGTGAGATCATGCGTTTGGGAGAGTCAGTATCTCTTGCTTAAAGCAATATCCATCACACTTTAATCAAGAAGAACTGGTCGATTTAGACAAATTCAAAGTATGGAAGGTGTTAAAAATGTCTCAGTACAGGATATATCATTTTCATTCTGGATAACGAAAAGTTATATTTCACGATAAAAGAAAGGAAAGAACACATTTTACTTAAATGTGTGATTTAGTAAAATTCTGAAGTACCGAACAGTCGTCAAAATGGAAATCTATTAAACAAAATTTGTAAAAGGAGTAACGATGAATCCAATGAGGAACACCGATCGGATCGGGAGCCTTGAAGGGAAAAGCATCTCCTGCCGAATTGTCTAACAGCCGTTATACCATATGTTTATAGACCGAATTTAATCATGCCATAATTTAGTTTAGATATGAACAGGGAGTTTGCCTGAGGAATGAACAAGGAATAATGGAGAATTTAACAGTTGTAGAAACAGGATTTACTATGGCCATATAAGGAGAATTTCAATTAATAATGATATTATTAAGTAGTGATATGTTCGTTGTTTCTCTCAAAGTCCAGTGAATACAAGTAGTAAGAACATGAACCTGGATGCTGTTGTATTTTACTATCGAATTTGTTTATCACATCTGTCATATTCACAACATAATATATTACCCTTTTATACTCTTTTCAGTTTGCAGAAAATATTTTAAAGATATTTAAAAAATGTAACACAAAATGGTGCAAAAAAATTTAAAAAATGTTCTTTAAACATAAAATCATGGTATTCCAGAAATGTAACTAAATCATGTTTTGTTGACGTATTTAATGATTAATTAGAACAATGCACCCCCCCGCCCGCCTGTTTTATATCTAATAAACATTTTAATTGATATTTTATCCTAATATTTTATAATGTTTCATAGTGAAGATTGGTTTTTTCCGAAAACGTTATGTAATGCATCATTGAAACGTTATTTAGCATTTCGATAGAATATTTTCTAAACAAATTGAATCAAACAAGAGCATAATAATTCTATATTCTATTGAAATTATTTGAGTCACTGACAGATCATGATTTAGACAAGAAATATACTTAATGTTTAGACAAGAAATATGTTTAATGATTAGGGATATATCACAGTCACATACATGTGCACATGCTTCATTCGATTTGAACTTTAAACTCTTTCAATATTCATGACGGCATCTAGATGGACAAGGTAGATAACAATGTATGTATGTTTGTATGTATGTATGTATGTGTGTGTGTGTGTGTGTATGTATGTATGTATGTATGTATGTATGTATGTATGTATGCATGCATGCATGTATGTATGTATGTATGTATGTATGTATGTATGTATGTATGTATGTATGTATGTGTGTGTGTATGTGTGAATGTATGTATGTATGTGTGTGTATGTATGTATGTATACAAGTAGCTTCCTTTAAATAATTGTGCAATGTACTCAAACACTAGTTAATTTTGTACTAAACAGACAATGCCATTGCCTATATATATTGACTAGTAGCCATTTCTTTCAACATTACAACTCTTTTTAAAAAATGTAATTGGTAAATTTTATTTTTTGGGATATTCTTAACTTTAGTTTTAAATCCTTCATTTATTAGCATGCTCCTAAACCGATTCATTTCTGTCAAAAGTTTTGAAAACTTGGTCTTGGCAAAGTTATGGATCTATATTAGTGCCCATAATAACAAAGATCAACTAAAACATGATCTATTTTGGATATTAAACGTTTTGCTGTAAATATTACTCTGTGGTGTATTGTTACTTCACACGCTTTGTGTTCTCTGAAACAAATAATCTGTTGGTTATTTATTTCATAGCTCTGAATGTTATATTAGATCATTTTTCTGTTACAATGACTTCATGTGATTTTTGTCGATGGTGTACGGTGTAATAATTGATTATGTAAACACGTTTTCTTTTTCGCCAAACAGGTTGGTTAGAAAATATTTAAATAAGTGTCGTGAATTATATCGGTGTAGGATTATACTAATAAATGAGAGGATTAAGACTAAAGCTTAATACAAGCAAAACCGCCAAAGATGATGTTTGGAAAATGGGCAAAGATAACAATCCACATAATTTATCCCTTACTAAACAATATAATGACCAAAGCTTTAAAAATTACGGAGATGAACTTAACTATAAATAAGAAGAGGCGTTAGAAGAGAGATTGCAAGTAGAGCATAACCTTACCATAACTCCAGATTGAGTTTAAGAGATGAGAGAGGACATCAGGTTAATCTTTATGACACAAATCACCACGGACATACACAAATAAAATGTTTATAGTCAACTAAACACACAAAACATTACAAAAATATTCGGTTGTATAAGACCTGGGAAGGTCGATTAAAGTAACAGACACCCCCCCCCCCCTTCTGCCCCTTCTACTACTACTACTACTACTGGATAGGCTCTTAACTGTCAGATACTATCTTACCTTTAAAGTTTTGGTTTTAAAATATTAAAGAAACTGATAAATACATAAATAAATTCCAATAGTTTCACAGTCGCAGCTATTCAGGTCATTGCATCATATACATTCCTATCATTTAATCCATTTATATACGAATATGATAACTTTTTATCATTTAAATTCACAGCGGGTGTAAGTGTTAAGTCCACAAATTTTTTTCTCCGTTGGTCATAATCAATAATTGTACGTTTTAAAGTTGTTTCTAAGATTTTCATTATTATGTTATAGGGTAAAAAAAACCCGAAGAAGTACCGAAGAGTAAACCATATCTCATAGTCCTTGGAATAAAAGGACAATATCGAGAATAGTGTCACATTCAGACAAATACGAACCCCAATAAAGTCGAGGTGAGACCAGGTGCCTGGGAGGAGTAAGCGTCCCCTGGTTGCATGCAACACCCGTCGCAAAAGTCTGCAACAACCTTTCAAGTCGGGGTGGTAAATACATAAATATACACGCATAACCACAAGAGGGAGACAAGAACACGAAGTCAAATTTCCCATTTTAGGCAAAAATGCTGCCTAACTGAAATTCCAGTGTCGGAAACCTTATGTGAACAAATGTCTATATATACGTATTATGTCAAATCAAATCAAATATAGTAAAAAAAAAGTTAAGATGGTTATTTTGTATGGTCAGGTCCCCAAATATCGGTAAACATACTTGAAAGAGGAATCTGAAATTGCACTAGATCCCAAATCGACCACAGAACTTCCTCAGTGACAATATGATGACAATACTCTGAAGGTTTCTATTAACGATATTACAATGTTATGATGATATTCATTGTACTAAAAATACAAATGTTTTAATTTTGGCTTTTTAATTTAACATATTGACTAGTATTTACAATTGATATACGAAAAATTGTATTTATATCACAATCTCATAAAAAGGAGAACAAAGTTTATAATAATTATGTATACTTTTGTATAAAGTCTCATCAGTAAATTATCCTCATATTATTTCTCTATATACGTCTTGTGTACCTCACTTGTACCACCTATATCTTACAATCTCATTAAAAGTAGAACAAAGTTTATTCAGACAAACCTGTACATAGTAACGAGAAGAACCCCTTTCTTAAAGTATTTTTTTTTTTTGCAAATAAGGGTATTGACGCTCTTAATTTCAGTAACATTTTCAATCAGAAGTCTGTTAAAGATAATAATCGTGCTTACTTCAAAATGAGGGAGTCGCCTTGTATTTCCTATAAATATACACTAACAGTTGCTTCCAAAATCTTTAACTACAAACAAAATTTGAAATGTGTAGACATGAAACACTTTCATAACCCTACAGAGCGTTCATGTGCCCCTTCTGAGTTTAAATATAATCCATGTGATCATGTTGTGACAGGAGATCTCCATATTTTTCGCAACAAAAAACTTAGAGATCTTTTAAGTAAAGGCCCAAAATATAGAGAGCCACAGTCATTCCCATGGCGTCAAAACTATATATTATTATTATTATGAACTCATGTGAAGAGTATGCCAGACGTTAGGCTAAGAGAAAAAAAGTTGGATTAGACACTCCTTTTGAACGGCTGAAGTCGATCAGAAGTCTGCTGAAGAAAAGAGTTCGAGGACTTTCTCATTTTTTCAAAAACAAATACCAGTGTCGTTAGAGAACTTTATCGACTTCACAAAAATTTCATTATTGTTCCTGCTGACAAGGCAGCTACCAATTACACATTCGTATGTAAGGCATATTATATCAAATGTCTTATAGAAAAGCTTAGTTTTCATTCAACGCCAGGTAATCCAACTTAGACAGTTACAAATCTGAGGTATTGGATAATCACAATTCAGTTCTCAGTTCATTCGGTATTACTACAAATGAATCTTATCCCGAGCTACCATACCTTTTTTGGATTCCAAAGGCGCATAAAACTCCATATAATCATTGATTAAAAGCTGGATCTTCCAAGTGTCCCACCAAGCTCGAGAAGTGGAATCAATCAGATGTGGATCCTAAAGAATTCGAAGGAACTTCTAGAACACTTAAAATCTCCTATTTTCAATAATGTCACTAGCATCAAATCTTTTGACTTTTCGACTCTTTATACAACCATTCCTCATCAAAAAGTAAAGAGCAGAATAACATCAATTATTCAAAACGCCTTCTTTAAGAAAAAAGGATTTTGCAGGTATAAGTATCTCTTTTTAGATTTCAGAGGCAAATATACAGAAAAGGAGATCATCCAAATGTTAGAATTTCTTATAGATAATATTTCTGTGATATTTGGTGGGAAAGTGTTCCAACAGATTGTTGGCATTCCTATGGGTACTAATTGCGCTCCTCTTATGGCTGACATATTTTTGTACTATTACGAGGCAGAATTCATACAGTCTCTGCTCTCTAAAGGCAATAAACAATTAGCATCTCGGTTCAACTTTACATACAGATACATCGATGACGTTTTATCGATTTACAACCCTGTATTTAAGGATCAGCTCAACATCATATATCCAAAGGAACTCGAGATAAAAGATACAAGAGAGAGCGCATCTTCTGCTTCATACCTCGATATACTACTATTAATTAGTGACGATGGTTCATTAGTAACCTCTCTCTATGACAAACGTGACGATTTCAATTTCATTACTACCAACCTCCCTTTTCTGAGTAACAACATACCTTCCTCTCCCGCATATGGCGTCTTCAGTTCACAAATTATATTTAATTTAATTTCGTCCTGAGAGCGGGACTTCTTGCCACGGAACTACTCTCACAAGGATATATTTAGGAACGTTTGAAATTGTCACTGAGGAAGTTCTATGGTCGATATAGGGATATAGTGCAATTTCAGATGCCTCTTTCAAGAATGTTAACCGATAATCTGGGACCTGACCATACAAAATAACCATTTTAACTTTTTGACTATACTTGATTTGATATAATATATATATATATATATATATATATATATATATATATATATATATATATATATATATATATATATATATATATATATATATATATATATATATATATATATATATATATATATATATATATATATATATATATATATATATATATATATATATATATATATATACAGACATTTATTTACGTGCGCTTCCGACACAGGAATATCAGTTAGGGAAAATTTGAACCTCGAAGCTGCACACCGTCACAGCCGTCATTGCAAATTTAACATTGAAGCATTATCCTTCAGGAGCAGAATACCTCTGGTGAGCTTTCCTCTTTTTTTTCTCACAAATTTCCTCGCGCAGCCTCTAACATATTTGTATAATATGCACCATTGATAATGCGGCCTTCCTCAAGAAAATTAATTATGAGTATTTTCTTCTCGTCCAAGAAGATAAGAGGCCATGACATTCCCATCTGAAGAAACACTCTGGAATTGTTTGGAAAGGTGAATCCATTTCATGATTTCTTTCTTAGATTTAGGATCAAAATTTCAAGTGAACTCAAGCGATAATTCGACTCGTAAAATCCTTGGTATCGTCCTTATAGCGATACAAAGGCTGCGAAGTCTAGGGACCTCTTTAGCTGAGACATAAGACATGTCAAAGATTCAATTAAAATTATTAAACAGCACTATATCTTATGACAGTTTCCCTAGCATGTCTATTTTGTCACACATGAAAAGAGTGTGCACAATATCGACGTTTCCATTTGAGGTAACCTCCCTGGTACAGACAGACCGTTTATCATCTTCAGTACTGTAAGGAGGTGACTCCCGGCCAAAGATATTCTTGAAGTTCTCATGAATTTTCTTGGGAATAATCCCCTTCTTACATAGATATTAAATCACTGCTCGAGCTTCAGCTTTCTCCATTTTTGGTGATTGCATTAACCCATTAACTGTTAACAGCGAATTCCGTATATAATCATGAGAAATCATATGAAATACTACTCAATGTTCAATATGATTCAATAATGGTTTAATTGGGGGTTTTATATTCATTGTTTCAAGGTATATTGGTCCGAGACCTTTTTGATCATACATTGTATTGCTTCGGATGTATCCATTACAAAGGACTAAATATCTGTTCTGTTAATAGGATGTCATCAACACGTGGGTAAAATTATTCCGGTATGAAACAAGAAACAAACGTACAAATTACTTGAATGTCATTCCATTTTGACCTAGTGGACTAATGAATTGCACTTGAACTTGCAGCACCACCTATTAGTGATAAGTCTGGGTTCAAATCTGTTTTTTTTTTTTACATTTATTGTTTACAACAGTAGACAAACATTTATATATACATGTATGTAGTGTTCTATATTTGGGAAAGAAGGTTTATAACTGTATATCATTTTCTAGTCCTGGACATCTTAAGGATGTAGGCTAACTCACTATAACCTCTTTCAATAAAATTTCCTATCCCCGACGATTTAAATTCAACAGACGTACCGTAGCCTAAGGAGACAGAGAAGATTTGCTGTATCTTAAACCCATGACAGGTATGAGCAGATTTGCTTTAGCCTTTACCTCCTGACAAGCCAGGCAGTGGCTTTTATTACGTGACAAGACAACTGATGTCACTATACTATAATGTAAAATACGAAAGTAACTGGACAATAATATTAAATGGTGTTAATCCCATACTCTTCGAATAACTGTGACGAGTTAAAGAAAGTATTGAGGTATTTATTAGAATTGTGTTAACCGACATTTTGGGATTTGATCATAAAAACTTATCTTGAACTTTTCTTTGACCATACTTGATTTCGCGCTGTATATGTACATAAAGACATTTCTTCATTCTTTGACCATACTTGATTTCGCACTGTATATATACATAAAGACATTTCTTCACGTGTATTTCCGATACCGGATTTTCAGTTCAATAGTATTTCATACCGTGAATGAGATAGTTTGATTTAGTATCGTTGTCTCCTACATGTGCTCATGTGTGTATATTATAATGTATTAATTCCAGAACTTGAATAGTTTTTGCAGGATTTTGCGGCAGGTGTTGCATGCTACAAGGGGACGCTTACACCCCTGGGTACCTGGTTTCAACTGTTTAATTGGGGTTCATATTTGCCTGACTATGACATTGTGCCTTTCTTCCATGGGCCGCGAAATGTGATTAACTCTTCGGTAGTTCTTTGTTTACTTTTCTGCACATTCATAGTGTAAATACACAGTCTATTCATTGATACTTTAGTCCACAATGTGATTTAAAAGAAATCCCCGTTTATACACAAAATCTTTTAAACTGAGGTAATTAAAAATCTTTTCAAAAGGGAGGGATGCCTATAGATTTATGGATCAATATGTCAAAAGACAAGGTCAGTACTATAGTAATATTTACAGGAATTAGGGCCCGTGAAACTTATAATTCAGGAGAGCTGTGTTGCTGTTAGGAAATGAGCCCAGAGTGGGAACATATGTTTTAAAAACATGCTCCGGTTTTATTTAGTATCAATCTGTTGTTATTCGGTCCATAAGTCCATCTGTCTGCCTATATATCTAAAGCGTAAAAAATCCCCCTTTTTAACATTAAACTTTTTACGCCAATTTCTATAAAGTTCGTTCGCGTCACAATTATTCAACATCAGATACTTTCAGAATAAGCAGATAACTGTGTATAACGAAAATACTTAATTAGGGTAAATACATTATAAAGCAGGCTACAAAAGTGAAATTACTAGGGTTAGAAATTGTTTTAATTTTATAACAAGCATTCTGAAGAAATGGAAGTTCCTTACCGCCACAAATAAATTAAACCCGCCATCTTGCCATTTACCAGAAGATGATCACAATTCACCACAAGCTTCTCGTTTGAGCACAGCGTCTAGTTGTGTGACAAACAGTAAAACCCAATCACAGAAAATGCTTTTCGAAATCGTGTGTCTTAGCACAGGACGAATGTCCAGAGATCTATTATCATACCCCCGACGTCGTTGTCGTTGTTATTGTCGTCTCCTCGTCCATAGATAAAAATATTAACCTGGATCATAACTTTAGAACCATCAGGGCTTTAATATTTCTTATGTGTATATATATATTCCTTGTGCCAACACCTTTCGTTGGGATGCAAAACATGTGACTATGACCTTGAAAAGTGGCTTATATATTTCATTTCTGTATTCGTTGCAACGAGACATTTCATTACGTATCAACAGTTTTTTTTTTAACTGGCTTAACTGGCCTACTCACAAAAAAACTTTTGTTGTTTAAATTGGGTTGCAACGGCGAATTCTGCTGTCCTCTGACAACTCTTGTTTTGTTATTCGAGGATTCAGTATGTATAGGAGGTCGTTTGTCGAACAAAGCCGGTGGCACTCGAAGGCAGTTTAAAAAACTGGCAGGGTCCTCATTTTGCAGCTCAGACAGGAGTGCATGAGAGTGACCATGCTGAAACCATCTGTCCTCATCCAAAAATGGTCGAATCCTTCTTCGCTATGTAGCCCTCGTCCGTCGTCGTCCCAAAATGAGATGCACGACGTCTGCATCATCCTTGACCTACTGGATCTGCGTATAGGCAAGCAGAAGCCCAGCTTGCTACTTTAATTCGTTCATGATGAAATTGATGATTTTATTTGCTGCAAATAATGTTCCTAAGGGTTTAACTCTACAGTAATATAGAGAAAACTGAAGACATCTGATAAAGCTGTATATGACAAAAATCACCAAGGACATGCACACAAAAACAAAATGCATATGTGAAATATGAATGCCCTATATGGCTACTTTGTCATTATGAATTGTTCAAACTCCAAGGTCAAGGTCACACGGTCAAAACTTGGGTACGGACAGAAAGGTCTTGTCACAAAGAATACATTATTAATTTTGAAAACCGTATCTCCTACAATTGAAAATTTAATGTTGAAGTATTTTAACACAGACAAACGGAGAAACAGACAGACGGGCATAGAACTAGATTCCCTTCAATCTTTGATTCCGGGGACATAAAAATCAATTGAGAGGAGTTCACCTTCAATAATGCACATCTACAAATTAAGATATTCCATTATATCCATTTAAAAGGCATTAAAAAGGCATTGTTTATTTTTGATGGCTTTTTAAAAATAATTTATATGCATATGGAAAAGGCAAATTTTTAGAGTTACTTGCCCTCGTTAAGATGCATATCTGAAAATTATTTTTATTTTTTGTAGTGTAAATTCTATAATTAAAACAATAACTTAAGTTAACTTATGTAGTTTAAATCTCAAAATCTCGATTGAAATCACACATTTGAACCGAAAGTTTTTACTATTTGAAAGTATTTGATAAATTAATAATTCATTACCATGGAAACATAAAAATATGATATGATACATAGATTAAAAGAAAGAATTGGACATTGCAATAACATAAGTATTTTTAATCAAGTTACTATTAACTGCATTTGCAATTTTAACCTTTAATAGTATGCTTTGATGAAAAAGATGAAAAAAAAATCAATTCTAGCAAGGACTTATAAACAAGTTTATAAGTCCTTGAGTTTAGTAAATTTTGAAAAGTTATATTTTCTAATGTACTGAAAATCCCAGCACAATCTTTAACAGAATTTGGAAAGTAGTTTATTTAAAATGATATTTGCAAAAAAATTTTGAATAAAAGCGTCATTTTAACAGATATATCATTTTGAAATTGTGTTGTTTTTATTAATTTCAAATTATAGCAATGTGCCTAGTTTTAAGAGTTACCTGCCCTTTAATACTTTAAACTGTAATTGCAATTGACATATGACTTTTGTAGAGGAAGGTTCATTCTTATCATTAATTTTTCAATAACATCAAAAGATCACGGGTTTTCATGTTTATTACATCGAAATATACAGGATTTTCTATCATTTCTTACTAATTTTCATCAGATAATACTGAAATATCAATATGGCGGTCATATGGCAGCCATAATAGATTTTCAGAAGAAAGGATGAGTCACACTATTCATATGTTTTTCCATCATGCTAAATTTCACAAAAATTTAGCAACCTGGCTTCCGGACCATTTTGCATGGTTTTCTGATAGACATGCCCTTAAAATGATTAAAATGTTTAGAAAGATATTTTCATTATATTAATCGGTGCTATTTTGACTGCAAAATTCGTCAGAATATTGTTTTACGTTTGTCGATTTCTGGCAAAAAGGTTATGATGCACCAAAAAAAAAAAAGCAACAAGTATGATTTTAAAATTTAACGATATCGTATACCTTTGTCTATCTTATGTACCATTCCACAAAACTGACACTCGATGAGGTAATTTTCCATGGAATGAAATCCATTTTTCGACAAAATTGATCTTTCCTCTAAGGGTATGTCTTTATACTTCCAAAGAGAATGTTCTCGGACAGACTCACTAGCTGACAGAGAGAAGGGGTCTGGTCTTTTAAGAGTCATTTTCCAATTAAGCGTTGTCTGATTTTGACTAAAGGCGGATACCGGAAGTGAAAGGCTACAATATCTATTTATACTGTTAAAGATGACTGCACTTCTTTACTTTTTCTCTGTTTTATTGTTGGTTTTTGTCCACCAATTTAGGATTTTTGACCAATACTCAGCAGTTTAAAAATGAAAATCGGTGGTTTAAGTCCAAAAGTAGTTCATTTAATATACAGTGGGGTTCAATCTCCAAAGCTGAGATGATTTAGACAAGTGGCTTTACATGAGGTACACCCCATAAGATTTATCTTCATTTTCTGTTTTGCTTTGACTATCTTGATGATTTACTTTGAGTGCAGAAATTTTAAGTATATTTCATCTATGCATACTTCATCACTGAATTTAAATGCTGATATTCATGTATTTACAATAATAATAACAGTATATGACTGAAACATACGATAAAACCAAAGCCATACCCTTGATACCTTTGGAATGTATCGGACCTCTTCTCATTTAAGAATTTGGCATTATGTGAAGCTCGAAGCTTACGGGAATAGCTGATGAAGCCCGTTGGTTAGTGTTTAGACAATCACAATTGATTGTTTATGATATTTATCATATTTCTTTATGTTTAGAAATATTCATACATTTAATATTTAGTAATAAAGACGTTTATATAAATATCTATGAATTGATGTAAAGTTTCTCCATTTTTAGCATTTTTGCTAAAAACAATATCGTAGATACATAAACGTATCCAAACCCACCAGCAGTAAAAATGACAATGTAGCTTATGTTGTAGTATTGTTCTTTTAAGCATTGTTATGTTTCATGATTTTTTTCTATCATTGGGTTTGTTTTTTTCCATCATCTTATCATTTTCAGAGTAACATAACCTTCAAAATTCCTCTTGGGGGAACCAAACATATCAAAATATAATTAATACTACATACCCTTACCTTTATGGAGAATTCATTCAGTGATCCAGGTTTGAATTCATTTTTTTTTAAATTTGTTTTTATTATTATCAATAAAACACATTTTTCAATCTCTTCAAACGTTGTGAAAACGCATCTTTTTTTCTGCTAAACTTCCCACATAAAAATCACTATTAGATATAAAACATATCTTGAAACATATCATCCCTGATTTAAAAAAAACCCCAAAATCCTCGTTCTTAATGTCAGTTTTAATGTCATTGATATCAATATCTGTTCACTCTGTTAGATACTGTTTGTACAAATTTTCTCTATCTAAATAACATTTCAACCAAGTCCTATTATTAGGGAATAATGGCAACGCTTCTCAATACTTCATTCTTTTGAAATAGATGTAATTCATGTATAATAAAAACAATGGTGTCACCTATCTCTAATCTTAATTTCTTTGTCTACTTTTCTTTGTCTCTTTTGAATTTCAAACAACCGACTAGATCGACATTGCACTGCTATGATGTTGGGTTCACATAATTTTTAAAATAAAGCGAAAGTTATGCTATGTATAAGTAATGAAAACAAATCAAGTTTACAATAATTTAAATGGTCTTTAGTTTGAAAGTTATTCATATCTCAATAGGCTTTCTTTTTCTATTGTAAACTGAACTGCTTTCATGATAAATGTTTAACCAGTATTGTTACATAATAGTGTCAATAGAAAGGATAAGAGACAGATCTAGTCATAAAAGGATGAAGAGAATAAAGAATAAGCACACAAATGATTCACAGATTTTGCAGGCATACATCACTGTGATTAGGTTGCTATACCTATTGTCAATTTTTCATGACAACGTAATGGATAAATCCAACTCAGCAATCCAAACTCCAAAACACATAAAATCGAATGATATAGAATCAGAAAGGAAAACAAAAACGAAACCGAACCAAAGGGGCATATGTATATCCCCAAAAGAGCGTGAGATCTGGTTCTCGGGGAGAGTAAGTATCACAATGATCTAATGAATTTCATTGAACTTCGTTGGATTCAGTTATCGTAAGTCTTGCGAATCTACATTTGAATAATACCACTTCTAGAGTACACTACTTCATAGTACTTTTAAAGGCCAGATCAAATTATTAATTTCTTAAATCTTATTCTGAATTTCTGTAAAATCAATACAGATTTTGTTGAGTATTTAGAGATAGCAGCAATAATACTGTCATTGTAGAAATTTTTTGTGGATTTTCGGAACACAAAACAAAAACATAATGCAAAATACGAAAGTAAATGGTGCGAAGTGACTATGGCATAGTGGACATTCACGAACCCCTGAAATTCAGAGGAGAGACAAGGCAATACCAGGACATGTAAGCGTCTCCTGAGTGGCTAGTCATACCCGCCATGAACGAGTTAAAATCTTATTTACATGTATTTGTTTCAAACTTAGATATATGGAAGACAGATTTATGGTCATTAAACCATTTCTGAAATAAGAAAAAACAATGGGAGCATAAATGAAACTTTCTGAATCCTCATCTTATCTTAATTCTGTCACTGCCCTGTCAAAGTAATAATATTATTGGGACTCCTTTGGGCACTAACTGCGCTCCCCTTAGGAAATTTTTTTATACTGTTATGAGTGAAGCTTTATGCATTCTAATCAAACCTCTAAACGTTCCGACCTTATGTTTCATTCTTTTAGGGTTCACATATGCTCCTTTGGTGGTTGATATTTGGTTTGGTTTCTTCCTGTTTTTCTTAACCGGTGATTTTGATTTCATGATTTTTGTTTACATACATCATATTGTCATTGAAATTATAAACTTGCATTTATAACATAGCGTATATTACAACGAATGAAAAAAGAATTCTAACAAATCAAATCCTAAATAAACACGATTAATTTATAAAAAACTGAAAACAACAATACTTCTTAAGATTTAGATTACTTCGGTGCATTCAGTTTATTTATCTATGCAGTCTGTCTGAAAAAGAATTTGCCAAAGGGAGTACTCAAACGAGCATATGATGATTTTCTAACTTTCATTGTTCCCAATGCGTGTTTAATTATTCTTTATAGTCTTCATCCCCTGAATCGGGGTATGATTCAGTGGGTGAGACGCTTGGTTCGTGACTGAGAAGCCCAGGGTTCGACTCCCGTCGTGGGCAAAACGTTGTTCTGTGTGATGAAACAGTAATAACCGAGGTGTCGTGCCACGTTAGGCGTGGCCCTTAAAAGATCCCTCGCTGCTTCGGGAGAACAACATTTCCAATCGTAACAACTCGTCCATTTTCGTACGCAAATACGACTCGTACGTATTACGTAGTCAGCCATTGGGACTACTTCCAGTTGTTATGTAAACACACATGGCCATGATCAGCATGCCTGTCATGTTTGCACAAAACATAGGCAATTATGCTCATTGCCTGCGTTTATCTATATTTGCTTCTCTATGAATGGGTGAACTAGTATGATTTTTCATGGCGGAGTCTACGCACGTACACTGGTTAAATTCATAAATTCACTTCTAGTTTCCTCTGATTCGTTTCCAAGGTTCTAACATTTAAAAAAAAAATGTGAAATTCGCTACGATTACTGAATGCCGTTACGAATGTATAACATTCATCGAAACGGGTATTACATAAGTGTTGAAAAAAGGGGGGGGGGTGTATAATCTTAATAATAATAATGACAATAATGATAATAATAATTATAATAATAATAATATAGGAAAAATCAGATAAATACAACAAAAAAGTCTAAATGTTGTTGTAACTCTCCTGTCCCCTTCTACTACCCCCTTGCAGAGAAATAGGATCTAAAATTTCAGATTCTATCTTACCTTTAAAGATTCGGTTTTACTTTATTTGTGGATCGTTGTGCAACACCCGAAATAACATTCCTTACATTTAATGTATCATTGCTACAGACTGTAATATAATATCATTTGGTCGTGTTGCCTTTGTCATTACTGATGAGGGTTTTGTGTCCGAAACATGCATGTTAAGTATATATTGCAAATTAATGTGGAATTTGATGGTGAACACTATTTTGAAGTTTTCTTCTCCATTCGGATGATGTTTTGACCGGTATATTCCATGTTGAACGGAATACACAAGATCATGGTTACTGATTGACTGTTTTGACTCGAGCCTTTATACACCTTTTTCTTCTGTTCTCCAGTCGAGCAGAAAATCTAAGTTCAGAACAACAGATTTGGTATGTAACTAAAATACAAAACACGAACGGGATGAGTATTTCCGATTTTCCGTATTGTATATAGCCACTGTATTGACAATCGCATCCATTCCATATAAACAAATTACATAAACAAATAAATAAATGAATTCAAATAGCTTCACAGCCGCAGCCTTTTACATCATTGCATCGTGTACATTCCTATCATTTCATCCATTTCGACACGAATGTGACATGATAACTTTTTATCATTTAAATTCACAGCGGATGGCGCCAATATCTTTATTTCAAGAGACTGAGTTACTTCCTCCTCCATATCTAAATAGGACTGAAAGATAGTTGAAAAGGATGTAAAACCCAGTCAACTAATGTTATAGCGGGAAATGTTTTACAGTGAAGTAGCCACCGTAGTTTGATTGATGCTTCTTGTTAAGTATCCCAGTGCACTTCCGTCTAACGGCATTAAGGGGTAATCCAAAGAGACATTATAGGGACACCGTTTGGTAGTACTACACACAGAATGATACTCATCAAGATCAGTTTTAGGCACAGCACATATCACAGAAGTAAATAATATTATAAGTCAAAATCTGGCACAAAATGACTGCGTTACTATAAGAACGTCTATTATTATATTAGGTGGCATAATCTACATAATTCATGCATATTTAAGCATTGGTAGATAGAATTGCCATGTGATTTCGATTTCAATATAATAACATAATTCGACACGAATAGCACAAATATGTACTTCTAAAGTGTTAGCTGACCAAACTATTAATTCATAGTCTTTCTTGAAGCATTTCTCTTTTCTTTTAAAATGAATGTAAATGTTCTGTACCGTTTGTTTTATACATGAACAATAAAAGCCTGGCTTATAAGGTTAACAATAAATACAGGAGATTCACTTTTGTTCTAAATCATTTTATACAACGCCTGTACTTTAAGTGATAGTCTAATATCAAGGTCAATAATTTTCGGTGGAAAAAGAACTAATTCCAACAGACAGATAGACAGATAGATAGATAGATAGATTAAAATTCCTTTATGTATGTTACTTAAATCGAGAAATATGATTGGCTTTAGATTATAAACATAATTAGCATATTGAGTTACATATAGAAACAATACTATGTGATGCCCTAAACAATAATAAGGTTTTATATGGCTAAAAGTCTTCATTCCCTCATACAATTTACTAAGTCAGCATAGCTAAATCGGCAGTGTGTCTGTCCTGTTGCCGAAGGCCCCCGGGTTCGAGTTCCGTCGACAGCTTTTCGATATCCCGTCTTTCGGCATCGTTGGAAACCCATAAGTTTCCAAAGTCTATATTTTGAATGAGAAAGTACAAATCGACGTACAGTATCAATGTGATTATTGGCACACAAAAGTCTGTTAACCATTTGATCACTAAATTGCATCGGTCTAAATTAAGTTTAAATTGTTTTATTACGAGAAGGGTGTTAGGGGAAATGGGGGCGACCCTGGGATGGTGGCATTCTTTTCATTTTTAAAGTAATAACCAAACTGTTTTTAAGTTATTTGCCCCTGGTAGCAACAAAGTCCAAATACGACAAATTTTGCAATGCCCTATGTCTTGATTACACCCAATTCCATGGGATCACATGTCAATGGGATACACTTATACTCAAGAAAGGGATGTGTTTGTGAAACACTGATGCCCTAGGATTGCAACATATTTAAAAAGACGCATTTCCAAAGGTGAAAAAACATTTGTAAATGTACATATAACGAGGTCAAAAGTCATTGTACTGACGGAAAGGTCTTGTCACAAGGAATACGCATGTTAAATATGAAAGCCCTACCCCTTACAATTCAAAAGTTATAAGTAATGTCAAAGTTTATGAAATATAGGCCATAGGTCACCAAGTCAAAGCTTACTGTTCTGACGGAAAGGTCCTGGCACAAGCGCCACGCATAGGAAATCTCTCCCTCTTACGTTTCGAAAATTACTACCAATGTTAAAGTTTCTGAAATGTAGGCCAAAGGTCACAAGGTGAAAAATTATTTTACCGACAAAAAGTTCTTGTTACAAGGAATAAGCATGTGAAATAGGAGTGCCTTATCTCTTACAGTTGAAAAATTATGTAGAATGTTAAAGCTTAGGGTTATTGCCACAGACAGCAGACAGACCAAAGACTATATGTAGATGCCCTCGAATCTTTGATTACGGGGGCATAAAAATTGTCCGCCTCGACTCGAGTGTCATTACACCCTTGTCTTGATGTTGTGTTTTTGTTTGTGTCCACCATATTATCCTAGACATGTTTTCAATTAATAAAAGAGAAAATAGTATAGGATGAAAATCGTTCTGCATAAACCCGATATTGTTTAAAGCGGATAATATTCAGTAAATAGGAAGGAAACTGGTATCCTTTGAGATCATCTATGTAGCGGTTTTCCTAAATATCAAAATATGTAGACTCAGTCAAATCTGTATTAGGGGGCCTTCCAAGGGAAGGTTGAAAAGTGACCACTTCAGACAGGTGGCCTGTTAATTAAGGTTGATTTTGTATAGACAATTAGTAGGAAGTAACAGAGAAAGGCGGTCGTTTCAGATAGATGCCCTTTTTTCAGTTTTGTTTGTGTGACACACTGTTGCAGTCAAATAACTCGAGTTACTTTCGATTTCAACATACTGCAACGCATAAGGGTGTACAACCATTGGCTTGTGGCAATAATAGGCGATATCTGGCCTCCCAGGGGAAAAACGTTTCTTGTTTAGCTAGCAATGTTTGTAGAGAACAGTCAAAATATACAAATAACTCAGGGGGGGGGGGGGGGACCAAGAAACCGCTAAAGACGGTATGGCCAGATTGCAAAGTAGATTCGAAACAAGGTCAGGGTCACAAGGTCAAAAGTCATGGAATCAATTGAAAGCACTCGTCATAACACACCTATATGTGAAGTATCAATGCTCTACCCCTATTGATTCAAAAGATATGGCTAAAGTTAAAGTCCAAGGTCAAGTTCATTAAGTCAAAATCATGACATGATTTGAAGGCTCTGGTCATGAGGAACCTATGTGTGACTCTACGCAATGTATTCAGCTTTGGAATTCACATGTTTAGAATAACGCATCTTCTCGAAACAAGGTCCGTCGCGCATACTGCTTATACATTGAGAATGATATTATGATGAAATCAATTTTAAAAGAAGAAGAAACACTAGATCTATAATTTAAACATTATAATTCCTTACAAGTGTAAAACGATATTCCGCGATACAGAGACCATAAAATGTTACACGATATGATATATCGCGATAGATCATGATACGCAATGCGATATATCGCGATGATCATATGATACGCCATACGATATACTGCGATAGAGACCATGATATGATGCGCGATGCGATATATCGCAATGAACATGTGATACGCGATTCGATATATCGCAATAGGGACCATGATATAATTTGCGATGAGATATATCGCCATAGAGACCATGATATGATGCGCGATACGATATATCGCGACAGAGACCATGATATGATGCGCGATACGGGAAGAAATACAATCAAGATGCCGACTCAAGACGGTAAAGAGACATACAGTCATTTTAACTGCGAGATTTCCTCCCTACAATATAATTCAAAACTTCCGTCCCCCAAGCTTGATATCAAGCTGTAGAGTTTGTCTAACTATGTATATTAACATTTCAACTGCGTTTCGCTTAAATGAAGGTACTTGCAAAACTGATAGAAGTTACAGTACTTCCCTTTTCCACCATTTTGGAGGTATATGATTTAACATTAAAATTTTGTGCAGATTATGTCACTAATTTTGTCAAAATAAAGATGCTTCTTGAATTTTTGCAAATGTCATCATATAATACAACTCTTTAACAATGTTAAAATGTTTTCAGAGGACTGAAAATATAGACAATTTTCTCTAAAATATTCAATAAAATGTATGAGTATGAAGCAAAAAACTTCAGCTTCACCTCCAAGATGGCGGAGCAAGGAAGGAATTCTAATTAAATTTTATGCATTTGAAAACAATCTATTGTCTTCATATGTATGGATATTTCCTGCACAACTCGATGTTACAGAAAAGAGTAGAGTATTTCGTAAATTGCAATTCTTTCATAACTACTATTCACTAAAGAAGAGTTGTTAGAATACAACAGAGGTTGATGGTAGCAACCAAATTTAAATAGAAAACATTTTTTGGAAGTACCCTAGGTCAATCTTCAAGGTCAAAGTCACAAGGTCAAAACTTTTGGTACCCAATGAAAGGTCATGGAACAAGGAATATACATGTGAAATTTTAAAGTTCTGTCTCCAGTGGTTTTAAAGTTATGATCCAGGTTAAAGGTTTTGTCCATGGACGATGACAACAACGATGCCAGGGGTATGACATCTGTCCTAGCGAGCTAAAAATCGTACGGTCTAAACGATGGGCTTATGAAATCTCTGAAAGAGTTTTCAATAACCAAACAAATAACAGAAACAACTTAATAATACTAACATACAATTTATGTCATTGCAACAAGTCTACCCTTATGTGGGGAGATTTATGAGAGAAAAATTACAATGTTCATGCCATCAAATTTAACATCAAAGGAAAATTGAGTTCATTTTCATCCCATCATGCTCAAAAGTCAGGTTTTATTACTTTTCTAAAATACACTATACTATCTCATAATTTATGCTACTTAGAAACATATTATTTACAAACATTGTACTGCAACAACGATCGTTATATCACAAATCATTCAAATAACAAGAAGTGATTTCTATGGTTTAAATCACTTATCAACAATATTTGCAATTTATTTAATATGTAAGTACTTTCAACTACCAAAGCCTATAATTTCTAAATACTGGTATTCATTTCTCTTCAACCACCACCAAATTTTACCCAGTTTCCTTCCTTTCCTTTTTTTTTTGACAAATTATACGTAAGTTTTCAATGCTTGGCACGAACCACAAAACTGGAATAAAACTTTTCAATCAAGTGTTTCAAAATTATCCTTATTTTATTCTTTGATTTGCTTTTTGCATCTTGTGATAAAATTTTAACAAAATTTTGTTTGATGAAATGCATTATCATTCAGTCTTACCAGTAATACATGTACCACATAAATTAATAGATGTATGATATAAAAACCATAAAACATGGACCTGACAAAACAAAACATTATTCATAAAGAGTATATTAGCAACATTGCAAATTAAATGCTATCTCATCAGCATGTAGTATGGCTCCACCACAATAAAGTGTTTTACTTTCTGTAACTCTCCTATTTGAAGAGTCTACTGTTAAATGATAGGGGTGGATAGGTTAATAAAGGCATATTCCAAGTACTAAGACTCCAAATGGTAGTAAATCTTTAAATGTTCTCATCCCTCTTATGATATGACATAAACTTGTCCTATTTTAATTGAGCAGCTTTACTCTGGTGGAATAATGATAAAGTGAAGAACAGTGGCAATCTCAGCAGGAGATTCAGGCGTAAAATGATGTAAAACTACATATTAAAGTGCTGTTAGAATGCTGGAGAATTTTGCGTTTTCATGTAATACTAACTGAATTATTCCTCCATTGATAGAAATTACAACTTTTCCTGCTTCAGTATTTCTCTGGGAGATGTCTTAAAATACTGATTTGCCTATTATCATGAACAAAATAAAAGACTTCTGGTTTAACTTGTTACAGAACCTTTGTACAACTTTTAACGTCATTTAGTATGATGTCACAATTCAAACTTTAACATAATAATGAAAAATCAGGAAAAGAAGCACCTGTACAACTTCTGACATCACATATTATGGTGATTAACTACTGAAAAAAGCTAACGAACTTTTTATTGCTTTTTGTATATATCTTGAGATCGGTGTCACGCATGAGCATAATATTTTGTGAGTGACTCTTTTATGTAGATAGGCACATAATAAAGAAAAATTGTGATCATTCTAATAGCACTTTAGGTATCATTAACAAAACCGATATGATATAAGACATAGAGGAATGTAAACAAAGCACTTTTTGGACGGAAAAGCATAAGATTTATGACATCAAATCTAGTACAACCACATGTAAATTTAAGGCAACAAACAGGTAAGATATGTAAAGTGAATTCAACCACAATATAAAAGTATAATACGAAAGTACCGGTAACTGGTGTTACATGACTATGGCACTAACAACAATATAACACAGTGGACATTCAAGGACCCTTGAAATTCACAGGCGAGACCAGGGGCCTGGGAGGAGTGAGTGTCTCCTGTTTGGCTAGTCACACCTGCTGTGAATGCCTTTAAATACAGACGTAACAAATATAATTCAGCACTGTATATTTACATGAATGTAAACAAATACTATGTAGAGAGTGTCACAGCCACACAACATCAGGAAAAAGGTAATAATAACACTTAAGTCAAAAGTACACAATGCAGAATTACCCTCTTAAACAATGGGAGAGATTACATGTCATATGACACATACATGATCCTTAGTCATATATATATATAAATATATATATATATATATAAATATATATATATATATATATATATATATATATATATATATATATATATATATATATATATATATATACACACACACACACACACACACATATATATATATTATATATATATATATATATATATATATATATATATATGTCAGATCTGTCTGATGAGCCCTGGAGGGCTGAAAGCAATAACAGAACAGATGGAAGTTATGTGTTAGGTTATTCTAAACTTCAATTTTAATATACCAAACTGTACCAAGAACATTGTTAATATTTTTAATATATATATATATATATATATTAAAAGAAATAGTTTGAAATGAAAATTTTTCATTTATATCCTCCTACTGCAAAATGTATATCTTTCCTATTCTAGTTACATATAAAGTCATCAATCAATATAACAATTTACCGGTAAACCTTCTACTCTGATATTTAGCATACAAATATTATTATCATTAATTTTTTAATAAATAACATGTAACTACTTTTTACTAAAATATTTATGTATGACATAAGACTGAAAATGAATCTTGTTAAAAATAGAACATTGAAATGCATCATTCTATCCATAAATGGTTTTAATTGCTTCTCTTTAGACTCAAAATATTTCATTTCAAGAAAATCTTTTTATTTATTGGATGCTGGATTAGGATTTCTGAGAGATGTCTGACTTCCTTCTCTGTTGGATGTTCTGCTCCCTCTTCTCTGATTGGATGTAGATCCAGAATCTTCCCTCTGGTTGGCTGATCTCTGTGAAGCGTTGCTATCTGCTCTTTGATTTGGTGAATTTCCAGTATCTGTATTTTGATTGGCTAATCTCTGAGAGGCTTTGCTACCCGATCTCTGACTGGTTGAATTCTGACTAATTGGTCTTTCTTGTGGGTCACTAACTGGTGACTCCCTCCTGGATAATTGGCCTATCAAGTAAAATTGTAAATTTTTTTAAAGATTAATACAAAGGAATAAGAATTACAAAGTTATGAATATGTGCATACATACATACATACATATATATATATATATATATATATATATATATATATATATATATATATACAACACAAGTATTTCTATGCAATACATTATGTAACATAGTACATATACAGTGTAGGTATTTTGAGTAAGGAAATAATTCACGAAAATGAAATTTTCAAATTTCTCTCAGACCAAGATCAAGTAGCAGAAAAGTTTCAACATTATATTGAGTGACAATATTTTGTGACAATATTTGATTACTTAACATCCAATCCAACAATTTAATTTCCCATGTGATAAATATTAAAAATTTTTTGGACTTTAATACTAGCTTTAAACAACAAGGTTTATAAGAAATGATATAATGTAATAAGAAGAATAATTGCTACTTCCTCTCTGTATTGACAATGTAGATCATCATATTAAAATATAATGAACATCTTTACATCATAGTGTTACGCATATGATCGGTGTCTCTGATTTTTACTTCCGATACCTATAAGCTTAATGTATTACCCAAGAAGTATTTGTTTTGGATATATATGTCATTGCTGTTATTAAATGCAGCAGATGAAAACCACACATGCAACAACCAAATTTCCATTCTCAGATTTCTAGCTATGATAAGTATTGCTCTTGTATACTACAGTAAAGCCCTTGTATATATAATACCATTGTTAATCATTTTTGCAATCCCATATCACTCCTTGTTAGTCTTGTATACACATTAGATTCCAGTAGACATGTCAAACATTTTTGAAAATTCCATACACAAAATCTCCTCAGACACATGCAGCACTAACATGTACATGTAACACAAACATTATAAAGACTGCTTTCTTTGTTAATAGTGCAAACATTTCAACTATGAAAAAAAAAAAACATTAATACATTAAAATATATTATATTGATCATCAATTCCCCAAAACTTATATTCAAATACCATCTGATGAAGATGTTTGAATGTCAGGTGATCTTTATTTATAAATAGTTTTCAACAGGCCAGAATTGGTGGGAGTTTCCTCTGTAAACATCCATCTTGTGTATCAGTCTCTGAGTTTTCATGCATAATTCATTAACCAAAATTGATGGTTTCAGCAAGTAAATTGATGATTTCTTTTCAATTTTATCTATTTTCAAAATTGTCACAGTTTTGAGTGAGAAATCACAAATGCCTGTTTCAAATTAGCTGTTGAAAAATTGTGAGAATATGAAGGAAAAACAATGGTTTGACTCAATATATGGCAGACGATGGGAGGTAACTCCAACAGATTCTGGCCGAAAGAAACCTATCTTTAGTACTTTTTCTATTTAGGTTCACCCTAATATTTCAGACTTGAATCTAAAATGTTTCATTCAACAATGCTTACTGAAAGAACTGATAAATATGAACGTGTCATCCTTGGCCCTCTATTTTATAAAGCCTCAGATAGTATTGTTAGATACTTTGGAAAATCAATCTTCCTTCACTAAATCATGTATATACTTCTAGCATAAAAAATGTACTCTTCTGAACATTGCCCCATATATACCACTGGCCTATCATTGTGAACAACATATCACACATACAAGTACAGTATCAAACTAGCTGTTAGAGATATAAAGATAAAGCCTCTCATGATATGATATATATCACGATATCTGAACAATATGATACATATCGTGATACACTTGTTTAATCAAGAAATCAGGTTAACAATTGATTGCTTTGGTGTCATGAAGTATCCAAAAATAGTTTTTGAGGAAAAAAAACCAAACATCTATATTAAATTGTTACTGATTTTTATAAAGAAAGGGACTGCATATAGTTGCCATATTGTTTGAGCTTTTTTCTGTATCGTGTATCGTATCATGGCCTCTGTATCATGATATATATCGTTACATCCCTACTAGCCTCATATCAAACACTATTCACACATGCTAACTTACCACTCTAATTGCCTAGAGAGAAACAGTGTTACATTGGTCAGTATACCAGTTTGTTTTAGATCTTAGTTCTACAATTTGGCAAACATACAAGTTGCTACATTTCTAAGAATAGAGAAGTTTAAAGACCTTACCTGTAAGTGTATTTGTGGGGTACAAGTTAACTACACATGAAATTTTTTCTACTGTTTAGAAAAGTGAACATGTATGAATACATGTACGAGTATTAAAACTTGTAAAATGTGGTCCGTTTGACAGTGGTATTCTCCCCTTCAATATGAAATTTTTGTTGATTAACTCTGATTAATTAAATGATCAATAATTTAAAGGACTCTGTACTCCAAATATAAGAGTTTAATTTAAAGTAAAAACCATCTTAAAAAATGGAAATTATTAAACTCCACGCAGAACCCGTCACTAATAAACTCTATTTCCAAAGTATTTATATCAATGGGCATCACTGAATATTCATATTTTATTTGCAAAAACGAGACTGTGACATCACTGTTGTGAATAACCAAGCTCTATTAATGCCATTGTGTGAAGAGACCGATGTAAACAAACTTTTCTACCAACATTGACAGAGGTAATATGGTTACACAGAGTGGTTACTGTGTGGACCAACGTTCATATGTCATGAAGCCACACTGTCTGTGTAGCACTTAATAGCAAGAGCAACTCAAAATTTGAGAAGGACTTGTCATGGTTTCTATATGTTTACACAAAGAGATTACAGATTATCCACATGAGATTGATACGAAATGCCATTTGTACTTATTTACTTGTAGCGGACAAATCACGCATACTGGTACCTTACAACTTGAAGCAATTACAAATACACACTAAATGACGAAATCATATGCATGTAACTTTGGGATTTCCCCTTCAACATGTACACATACAAGTATGATTTCTAAACCTCTCTATAAAATTAAAACCTCTTAAAATTAATGATTTGCTACTAAAAACTTTAAAAAATGATTGCAAAAAATAATTACACACCTCTGTATTTCTTTTAAATACCTCCTTGTAAGAAATTATACTCCTTTCATTCAGTGTGATTTATTAATGAAGTTTACTAATTTTACAAAGACTTATGATTTTTTCTAAATATGGTCTTGTTACTGAAATGAAGGTATATAAGTTAGAAGTCCATGACAGTTTTCAAAATTTGTGTATTACCATACATATGGTAACATGTTAATAAAAGAAAGGATATTTGGAATTCATGTTTACAAACAGTCAACTGATATCAACTCATGAACCATAAAGATGATAAATTAATTGTACATTAAATAAATACATATAGATAAAGAAAAACCCTTCCTACAAAAGCACCTCCGTGTGATTAACTATGACAATTAAAAAGCAAGATTCAATAAATTGATATGAATTCAGAGAAATGAAGAGACCCTAACACCACAGTCTACATATGAATCACATCTAACAACAGCAAACTAGGTCAAGGACAATAAGTAGTCGTACCAGCTTGGGAATCAGAATTTCCTGCGAGAAATTTTTAAAAGAGTTTTATGATTTTATGTTTAAACTATTTAAGATGCGAGTTTTCTTACAATGTTATCATATATGTTGCTATTAAGTGATAATTAGGAATTTTCTATCATAAATGACTGCATGTTTTTTCAGTTTTTCTTTAATTTGTACATGGTATATAGCACAAAGATAATAGGTGATGTCCTTCTTGTTCAAAACAGTTAGTTAGAGTTCAATAGACCTTTTTCCAATTTTAAATGATGTAAGGGGTCTTATAACGGACAAACCACTTTTTGTCGGAACTTTCACTATGACGTTAACGCTTGGACGTTATAGTAATTTGACCCAAATCTAAGCGGCAGTTTTGTATTTGTCCGGTATTGCCCCTTACATCATGTAAAATTGGCAAAAAGGTTATTATATGCAGAATCTAAATGGTACAATTAAATCAAAGTTCATGACAATTAATTAAAAACACTACAATGGTAAAAACATACTAAGAATCAGACCAAACAAGATTTATTTGTGAAATGGAAATGCCCTCAGTGGCAGCTTTGTCCACACAAGCTGTTATCCTAATACTTCATAAAACTCCAAGGTCAAGGTCAAGGTCACAAGGTCAAAATTTTGGTACCGACAAAAAGATCTTGTCACAAGGAATACATGTGAAATATGAAATCCCTATCACTTACTATTCATAAGATATACTCAATGTTCAAGTTTTTGAAATGTAAGTCAAAGGTCACCGTCAAGGTCAAAACATAAAAAATTATCGTACCGATGGAAAGGTCTTGTCACAAGAAAATATGCATGTGAAAAAAAAAACCCTACCTCTCACAATTCAAAAGTTATAACTAATATTAGAGTGTTTTGCCAAAAACAAACACACAGACAGCATTAAAAATTAGATGTCCTCGAATCTTTGATTCTGAGGGCATAAAAATTCTACTTATCTAGAATTTCATCATGTAAACATAATCAAATAACTAAACGAAGTCATCAGATCTTACATAAAGATTTTATATCTAATTCATTATACATGTGCATAAGAAATTAACATCAAAGCAGTTTAAATGCAGCATACAATTTCTACAACAACACTTTATAACCCTTATGCAGAAACTGAAATAAGCATTGATGGTGATTTTTGAAATTTAGTTTCTAATAAAGATTCTGAATATTTTTTTTATAGTTTTCAAAAAGCTAGAAAACCAAAAAGTTGCATCAGCATTGATAACGTACCTGATTTCCCGGCTGAGCTTGGACGTGGTCCAGATTCCGAGTACTGAGGCTGCGGGGGCATAGAGCTGATGGACCCTCGGCTTCCAGGTCGCTTGGCATTCTCCGGAGTCCTTGGCACTTTACCTAGTGTACCAACATCAGGGGTACGAGGAATCTTAGGTCTGGATCCAAACACATTCTGATACTCTTTCCCTCTATAAAGTAAAAATCAAATACATACTGAGCTTTATCAATTATACAACGCACATAAGCTAGATTGTGTGAATATAGTGTACTGAGCTGTATCTGTGCAAGTCAGCCAGTATAACTGCAGAGTATGTTTAAATAACCAGCAATCAATCATGGATGTATATAAGTAAGATAAACTTCTTCATTTCTAAGAAAATAAATAACAATATATACATGTACAAACCATAGTTATAAACATTCTCACATTTTAACTTAATAATGTGGTATAGTTACCATTATTTTAAAAAATGTCACTTAAATTGACAATTTAAAGTGTTCAAGACATTTATCACACATTTTCAAATTTCACTCTGAGCGAAACCTGAAAAAGTATTTCATAAACGTTTTTGAAAAATCAACTGTTAAATGGTGTCATGACTTTCCCAAGATTAACTCAAACTGCAGTGACAAAATGTAATTAGTTTCATTCATTAAACACAAACAAGAAGAAACATCTGAGTATAAATATCAGATTCACGTCATGATTTATTAGTGATTAGTAGTGAACACGATGAAGTCACAGTGTTAGCGAGGAGACACAACACTCACTCAGGGGGAAGGTCCTTGGGTGAACTTGGAGGCTTCAAACTTCTCTGGCTTGAAGGTCTGGAACCTGCAAATATTAATTAAAATACATTTACAATTACAGATGTATCTATAGTTTCATAAAGTGTAAAAACAAGTGTAGCATATAGATTTTACCACACATAGATCTGTTCATTAATTTGTGTAACTATTAATGTCAGTGTTTCTTATGTAAATCCATAAATTGAAAAAAAACTATATACAATACAGTTAAATTATTGTTAAATAAACACTGACCCATGGTGATGGAATGACCGTTGTTTTGATTAATAAATCTATTGGGACAATTAGTTGACTTATAACCAATGCAAATCAGCTGTCATTGAGCATTGTCGTATCTCGCTATTTATAACCTAGAGACTATATGTGAAGAGAAATAAAACTTTTATTGGATGTGCTATCCATGAACCCATATACTTTGTCAAAATTTTGTTAAAACAATGAATAGTAGAACCTATGAAAATTAAGTATTTCACAGTATCATGATAAAGTATATAAAGACAACTGCTAAGTAAATGACCATAATTCATCATGGTCAGTTGACCATACATAAGTGACTTAAATTGCAAGAGATTCCTACAACTTAAATCCCACTCTACCATAATATAGGGAAACAGGGGCAGATAACCCCTTTATTAAATTATACCAATGCTGCGCATATTCAAGTCTTAAAATCACAAATCTGAAATTAAAACCAACGGAAAAAAATTCTAGTACTTAAAATATTACTTCTAGTGTTTTTATTTCGGAATAAAATAATATCATTCTGACCTTGTTGTGAGGCCCTCTGACTCTCTTGAGTGTTTGGTCGACTGCCGCTACGCGTTGGTGGACGATCCATGTTGGAACGTGATCGATGAGACAGCTGGGAGGGAGGGCGACTGCTGTAAACCGGCAACGGTTAGTAAGTGCATCAAAACAGAAATGTGCACAAAACTCAAACAACAAATCTCACATAGAAAGAATTCTGCTGTGTGTGATAAACAACAGAAGACAATTTTTCTTCATATAATCACAAGACAAACAGTGTTCTAACCTAAAGTTAGTTATTCTATATTCAAATTGTTAAAATATTTTTATGACTTACAGCAACATCACTAGATGTAATTTTCATATAAATAATCTTACAATTCATATGGAGTAAGAATAATATGTGTATATATTGATACTAACTTCACAGATGGCATCTGTTCGGCAGCTCGTCTTTGACTAGGAGTTATTGGCCTTTGTAAAGGTTCATTTTTCTGAATGACTAGGTCAGTAAGCTACAGTAAATGAATAAATATTAAGTAATCTTGTCATAAATATGACAAAAAAAAATCAATTTACAGTTGAATTTCGATCACTCAAGTGAAAGGTATCTTAAAAGTTTAAAATCATCTTGAGTGTTAAAAGGTCAGAGTTTGTGGAATCAAGTTTTTGTGTTGTTAATAAAATGAATGGACAGGTTTTCAAAAATGAATGATTACTGTGAATTTCTGGAGAATTTTGAATTTTCAATGTTCAAGTTAAAAAATTTGGACTTTATATTTTTTACAAACCTGACTAAGTTGTAAATGTACACACAAAAAAAACCTGTCATGAAATGAAAAAACGCTTCATAGATATTCTGCTCCAGGAGAAAATTAGCATCATGTATATTTGGCAACCTATTTGCCCTTCTTAAGGACTGACCCTAAACAAGACTTGCCTAGATGAGTCCCAGACTCATTTAAAGGGGTTTGGGACTCACCGGAATTTGTAGTTTCTTTACCATTTGTAATGAAGATGAGTTCCAAGACTCTAATGGCACTCATGATTTCCTAGGTCTAGTGAGAACACTGAAGACTGAGGTGAAAAATAAGTGGATTTCAGTGTAGAAATTAAATCCTACTCGGTCTTGATATGTAGCAGGAATATTACTCCATACTGTAAATTAGGATAAAAATTCTAATTTACTTAGATTTCCAGTAAAGCTTCATCTTTCTCATGAACTCATGTGATACAGACCTTTTTCTTGTGTTTTCCACCTGGGACTCCCTGATATTCTTCAGTAAGGAGCTTCTCTCCGGCAGGCGAATCGACGGGAGGTTGTATTGGTTCGTCCTTGTCAAGGTCCAACTCCATCGCATCTTGATCTTCCTATAACAATATACATAAGTTCCGACAGTTTGAGCAATTATTATTCAAATGTCAAATGAAATATATAAAACTTACACAGCAAGGGACTTAGGAGAATACAATCATATATGTCACCTAGTCATCTCATAAATTATCAGTTTTGTATATAATTAATTCATTGTACATCTCCTTGGTGACTTCTGCCCTAGAGCTAAGTCAGATGTCTTTCCTTTTCCCCTTATATACAAAATTTTGAACTGACCTCTTCCTCATCTTCCTCTTCATCATCTGAAGCGTAATCATCTATGTTTTCAACTGAAATATAAAATTCACTGAAATCAGCCGACTTCGTTTTTTATCACAATCTCTTGTGTATATGGCTATTTAATTTCAGCGGTCAGTGAATGTCCACCATGATACAATGTTGTTAGTGCCATAGTCATGTGACGAAAGTTACTTTCGTATTTTACTTGTACATGTCTATGCGTGGTCAATGATGCAAAAATAGACAGATGAAAGTTTGTCTGACTGAAAGTATTTAGTAATGCCTAATTATAGATTTATTAGGTCTGATGCATGCATGCACATGAATCTTATTTCGTATATATGAAATAAAGGTTTTAAATTGCAAACCAAAGTGAGAGTCAAAGACACTGAATCTTGTCCCTAATATAAAGTACTGTCTATCTATATAAACAAGTTTGCATAATGCACATTCTTACAAAAGTATCTAAGCCTAGTGGCCTAGTGGATAAGGTGCTCCGCTCGTGATCGAGAGGTCCCAGGTTCGATTCCCGCCCTGGGAACACCAGTGTTCTGTCTTTCTGATGAGACAGTAATAACCGAGGTCCCGTGTCACGGTAGGCATGGCTCGTAAAAGATCCCTCACTGCTTCGAAAGGGTCTGTTGCAAAGGTCTAAATTTCTATGCAATGCATCGAACAGATGCCGTCACCATATACCTGGAATAATCCTGGAGTGACGTAATACAGTAATAAATCAATCAATACAAAAGTATCTTCAGAGAATGTGAGAGAAGCATCTAATTAATGCAAACTGAAATTGAATAATTACTATGGAGCGGAGTTAAGAATTAAACCACAGATGTTTGTAGCTTCTTATATGCATAGCCCTTGAATTGATATACTAAAAATACAATAAACAGGGCCACTGAAAGGGGGGGGGGGGGTTATATAAGAAGCTACAAGCACTTGTGAATACATTTTTAACACAGTATAGACCAGGATAGAAAGATAAGACAAGAGCTGTGTATACAAGGCAGCTAGAGAAGAAAGACCATTTCTCCACACACATGTACCTTCTTAATTCTTCTTCTACAAGCCCTATATATACTAAATGTAAGCACAAAGAATAAAGGAAATGTTTTATAACTAACCAGAATTTAGCTGCTTTATGATGAATTCTATTTGTCTGTTCATATCAGGTTGGTCGTCTTTGATAAAGCATCTCAAAATTTCTTCCATACCCTACAATAGTCATAATGCGTCTAGGTTTATAGAAGTGGTTGGTTGGTTGATTGGTGTTTTACGTCGCTTTCAACAATATTTCAGTTATATCGCGACATGGAAGCAGGAGGTTACCAACCTCTTAAACATAGTGGCGCAACCCGGGAATCGAACCCGGATCGTCGGCGCCGCAAGCCAAGCGCTTAACCACTACACCACGCCTGCCCCCTTATAGAAGTGTATCAAGTATGAATTACTATGAGATGTCACTGAAAAGGTAAATATACATATCATCAAATTATAAAATTATATAGATTATAAATATCAGAATATATATATATATATGTCTTAATTTGGTACACCATTTGGTAGAATTTCCTTAAAAGTCACTGGTCTAAAAATGCCATACATTAATGACAATTTCTGTCCTAAATTTCTGCTTGATCTTCATACAAATTTCAGACATCATAGCCTATATCACTCTAAAAAGCCTAAAATCCTCTTTATGCTAAATGTTTCAGTGGCAAAGCATACTGATGGCTGTAAATTAGTCAAATTTTTGGTTATTTACAACTACCAATATATACAAGTATTTCTAAAATTTCTACATGGTCCATTTAATTTTGATTTCAAGATACATTTTGAAGTTGAAAAAAAAAAGCCCCAAAAGAAGATCTATTTGTTTTTATGATATTGATATGTAATAACAAAACAAAAAACTCGAAGTATTATTCTTTTAAAAAATATCTCAGTGTTAACATTAAGTGAAATAGAACAGGTAACAATGCTTAATGGTCAGTTAGTTGATGAAAAAATAACCCACAGGCTTGAACAGTATTAGTAACGTTAGTGTTTGACCGACTGTTTGATAATTGTCCTTGTTCTTTGTTTTCCTGACTTTCAGGGTTATCAAAAATTGCACCCATACCCACATTTACATGCGAGCGGTGCGGATTGAGTTTTAAACCATGGTGTTAGCAGTCATGCCCTCACTATACGATCCTCGAGCATGCTCGCAACCCCAAATAAGGACGGTTGAACGCTTATGAATATCGAATTCCACAATAAATTTTTTTAGTTTACATTTACTAGGGTTAGACAATGTAAATTTTCTCTTCTAATTTAAATTTTATTTGACTTTTGTTAGTTTTTCATTAGTATTGCACATTTCAATAGAAAGTAATGTGTAATAATATTAATTATTATTTTTAAAAGACATTCTTGTCTACTTAAAACACAATATTTACTACAAATATCATATTTTTATAATTATTACATACTAAGGGGAATAACTTTTATAAAGTTTTAGAAATTTACTCAGGAAGGACAACTCTTAGTTTTCTGATTTCATTCTTCAAGAAAGATAACTATAAATTTCTAACTATAATAAATCTGCATCTTCATTGAATTAAAACATTCATGTCTATGATTCAACTGTTGAATTCCCATCATTTATGATATTGTATGTATTCATTATTGTAATAAACAGAATGTCTTTTTATTAAGATATTTGCAACATTCATTTTAATGATTCAATGTCAAGCATCTAGGTATTCTATTTCAGCCATTCAGAACATATGAAGGAAATTCTTGGATTTTACTAAGGGACCAATTACTGGATTTTACCAGGGGACAAAGCTAACAAATGCAAGTAAAATCAATGTTGCATTGGGATTTACAATAAAGCCAGAGGTTTACCTTAAACAATTTGAGCTAGACTTTTTAGTTAGAATATGTGATGTAAATTCAATCATTATTGCATAATTTTTATTTTCTATGGGTGCAATGCAATCATTTTTGCACAGTACATTATACAGTACAGTCCTGGTCTTTCGGCGCAATTGCACAAAACACTGTGGGAAAAACACACAAAGTCACACTGGCAATCCAGGTGGAAATATATCTGTGCTCATTCACAGTTTTGTAAAATACAAAGTGAATTGTGTAATTCTTCAATTTACATCTGGATGTGACCCATTACAAGGGGTATAAAAAATTACAAACTATAAACTAAAGATATAAGGATAATTAATTGAGCTTACCATGGCTTTAGCCTCTTCTCTGATGGAGGGAATGGCTAGTATACTGTATAAGGCACCATTCACATAAGGACGGATCTACAACGAACAAAATATAATTATTGTTACAAAATAAAAGTAAATTTTTCTGATTTTACATGATGTAAGAGTTCATATCCAACAAAAAAGTTTTGCTGCTCAGATTTGCACTATATTACTGTGACATCTCAATCCAGAAATAAAAGTCTTACAGAAATTACGGAAATAAGTCAAATCTTGGGCCCCTTACACCATTTAAGATCAGAGAAAGGGCTACAATTAGTAAAACTATTTCACCACTTTGTTTTTTTAAAAATTTGTGCATCAGCGAATAATCTTATTACACCTATATCAGATTTCTTTTTAAAAAAAAAAAAAAAAAAAAAGTTTGTTCCAAGTTTACAGTGATGAATTTTTCTCTTTGAAATTATCAACTTGCATCATGAAGGAAATTTATGAAATCAAAGTAAACCGTTCGATCTTAGTAGCTACATCATAGTGTTTTTCAAAAGATAGAAAAACCTATGGTAAGATATTAGATCAAAGAGACAACAGTAAATTCACAATTTTATCATTCTTAAAGTTAAACACCTGAACACTCTTCTTCAATCTCATATTACTGTTGATACAGCCCCTCACACATTTTTCTCATATGTAAAACAATGTGTTTTTTACTCTGTTAAATATGTATTATTCATGCATGTAACATTAACAACATTAATCATTCGTTTGTTTGTTAATGTTTATGCCACCTCTCAATCATGAGGCAAGCTCCTAATGGATTGCACAACCTCCGCTCTCAAATAACATTGAAAACTTCTTTCGTGTAAAGCTCATTAATAATCGTTAAATGTTGATGATGATCAGAATAGGATTCAAAATTCACTTCCTCTAATACTAGAAGTTTTCAGCTAAAGGAATATAAAGGTAACGGCTAAAATGAAAATTAACTAACTTTTTGAAGAAAGCGGTTGGTTGGTTAGCTGAATGATATTTTACATCGCAATTAATAATTTTTTGAATATATTGTGACATAAAATCAGGAGGTAACCAACCAACACAGTGGTGCAATCTGGGTACGGAACCCAGATTGTTTGTATTGCAAGCTATTTGCTTAACCACTATACCAGGTGTGCAACTGTAAAAAAGGGAGGCCCGGAATGCAAATTTCAAATCGTAGAAAGTTGCCATTAAATCCAGTGAGTGTGTAATGAAACCCAGTCACTTAAAGGATGTCTTAATCCCCTTTAGCAGGTATTTCTACTAAATTCTGAACACTGGATCAAGATAAAAACAGTGATAGCAAATCTGTGATAATGCAATGTATTAAATGCCTTATCAAAACTTACCTTGATTGCTTCTATGCTAAGCATGAGAAATTTATAATGTAAACAATGTGTATAAACCTGATAAAATAAATCACTTGGGTATCACTTACTTCTTGATTTTCATGTCCCAGTAAATCACTTAGCACTTTTAGTGTCTGATGGGCATTCCCTTCACATCTCTTTTTTCCTACAATAAAAATATTTGTTCATTACATCTACAGAAGAACATAATAATTAGGACTTGTGCTTTGTCAAAAACAGAATGGTTACTTCATTTACATGTAAGATCTCTTATCGGTACAAAATGTTTTCAAGAAAAAATTCAAAAGCAATGCAAAAACAGAGAAATAACAATACATCAAAATGAAAGATGTGTTACTGGTGTTAGTCTTAGTACTTAAAACACCCCAAATTCTTATATAAAAGCGTATTTCAAATCACCAATACTTTCAAAAACTATGACATTTAAGTCTTCACATTTTATGGTTATTTTCATAATTCTGAGCTATACCCTATAGGTATCTGATATGAGAACCATTGTGTCATCCTACACATCCTATATAAGGCCATGTAAAATTAATTCTTTGTTTCTAAGACACCATCAAATTTTCTGCCAACAAGTCTTATTTATTGCAACTTCAGAAAAAACGGCCGCTATACCTCCGTTTTGATCCATTGTTAAATATAAAATATCTATTTTAGAACATGTTTTTCCTGTAGGGGAAAGAGAAAGTGCTTTGTCAGTGTTAATAAAATGCTTAATGTAATGCTGTTACCAAAAAACATATTTATGACCTTACTTGAAAGTAGCCCATAATAACAATACAAATGCAAATACAGAAAAAAAGATAGCTTTGTTCTAAGCATTAAAGTTAACTTTAAGGAAGAAACAGTTGGGCAATGGACGATTCTTCCATTTGTAAAAGATACATCAATTGCCCAACTACTAAAGGATGTTTTGTCAAACAAAGATATGAAAGTTCAACTGCACGTGTATCCCAAGGCCGAGGAAACGCTTTATATAGTATTGTGTGGGGAAAAATACAAAACATAAATACCCTACCTACCGTGCCACTTTTTTGAGACCCTATTATCTGAGAAACATAGAATTAATATTACATGGCCTTAGCATAAATCTTGTCACTTCATATCCTTTTATTTGACATCAGTTTCCAAAGAAATGACTTATATTACACTTACTCTATGTAAAACATCCAGTCAAAGGGCAGATAACTCTATATTACAAAGATAGTCAATAGTCTGTAGAGCTAGTCAACAGTCTGTAGTGCTATTCTGAGTTTATGTCACATGAGTTTTATCACATTAAACAGTCTGATAAGCCTGACCTGATGTTCTGAGACAGAGATTCATGAGTAGTGCTACAGAGTATTCCAGCGTGTAGTCAGACAGGGCATCATTGTCCTCCAAGACCGTCACAAGCCACTCTATTAAACCAGCCTCTATCATGGCCGTCTGTAGATTGCGTCTGAAAAAAATCAAATTTTTGCTATACTTAATCTTAACTGTTATTCTTGTAGATAAATATTTAAGCAAAATTTTACATGAAATAAAATATACACCAATAGAGAATTCAGTTATCAACAGACAAAAAAAAAAAAAATTGGCATTTTTCATTGAAAAAAAAAAATTAGGATTTTAAAAGATTAATACATTTGTATGTCATTATTTTCTTGAGATTTCATTATCTGAAATTAGATAAGGAACAAACACTTCCTATCACAAAATGTTGCATTCTATACCTATAGACATCTATGACTAAGTTTGTTTTGAATTTCACCAGAGTTTATTCATAAATAATAAAGTTACCAAGAACTGAGTTTATTTCAAACCAAGTTTTCAGTTAATATATAATTTATTACAGCTGCCTGTAATTTATTTTCTTACCCAGTTCTGGGATTGTTTTAATTCACTTCAACTCAGCAGGATCTATGTTAGTTTTTATAATTACATGGATCTAAGTTTGTTTTTAAGTCTCCCGCAGAAAGCCACTGACCTCGTATCTACAATCACCTAGTACTGCTCCATTCTAGTCTGAGCTAGAATCATTAACTACATTACATACCTAAATTTAGTGTTTTAAACAATTACCTAAGGCTGAGTTTTTGCAATGCTCCTAAAACCATTTCTCGAGTGATAGATTCCTCCTTTTCACTGTGAAGGTTGTCTAGTAATGCTTTGAATAGATCCTGATTCTGAGCTAAATATGTCCTCCCTGTTGGGTATAGAAATTTTAAACATTTTTACTAATTCTTTCCTGCATTCTGTTTTATATTCTTATACAATATTAGTACTTGTGGACCAACCACACTTATTCTTGTACCCTGTACATGAATCCTTAGGACTATTACTTTTGGTCCAAAATAAGTTCAAGTCCACTATTTTGAGGCTACATGTAGTACATGTAAGTTCTGAATTGAGCTAGTTGACAGGAACCTGAACTAACCCCATTGTTTAGTTAAAACTGTGATCACTTGATCATGTTATGAGCTATTATTGATGTAATCTTTAGAAACATATATGTTTCTAAAGACGGGAAACACCTTATAATACATTTACATTTTCCAGTTTTCTTAATTATCTTGAGGGAAAAATCTATCATTTTTTTTTTTTATTTACGGCTGGTATATTGTACTTGGCTAGAAGATTTCATTTTCAAACTAATTAGTAATGAGAAAAGTAAAATTTGATCCTCTCATGTCAGCGTAAATGTATAACTACATGCATCAAACAAAAGACAGTAGACTCTGCAAGTTGAACAAACAAATCAGAGTAACATGTGCTTGTCTTTGTCTAAGTATAATTTCATATACATATTTATTCATATTTTTCTGTACATTTGTAAGGATGCATTCTTTACCTGCACATAGTGAAGCAAAGGCATTGAAGAGTCGAGCCGTCGTCTGCTTCACAATTTCATCTGTAGACGTTAACAGTCCTAAAACTGCAGCCTGAAAATAATAAAGTTATCGTTCCTTGCAATAAATGTTAGACTAAACTTCAAGTCTGTTGTCTTAGAGCAAAAAAGTAAAATAAACAAGAGGCCCAAGTGGGCCTATATCGCTCACCTGAGTACCTATATTATCAGTCATGCATGAAGGAAGAATTCATTTATTTTTGCATTAATGTGACTAAGTCAACACAGATGTTGAAAATATGTCAAATTTTATTTCAGGCTAGAATAAAAAACAACACTTTTTTGCACATCCATTCAGGTGATTTTGATATTAAGCATTTCCTTTGTCTCTGCAAGAAGTCATTCAGGGCAACAAGTTAGTCATTTTCTTTAGGTGGGGCCTTTTGTTGACTGATTTCAAGTCTGGGTCATGAACAACAATTGTTTCAAATATTGTCCAGATCTAACTTAAAATTGCCTAATTTCAAATGTTGAGTGTTGAGAGTAAAAACTTATTTAGATGTGTAAAGAAATGAAAAAAAAATTTTGACCACAGCTGGATTTGAACCGCTACTCTCCATATTTCAATTACCAAGTGGTATATGTACTATTGTGAGAACTGCTTTTTAGACATGGTGGCATTATCTGTTAACCAATTTGGATGAAATTTACCAAATTGATAGAGGACTTTTAGTACTTCATGTATTCCATGTTTCATTAAAATCTTTCATGTGGTATAACAGCAGAAGTGAAAAATGTGATTGAATTGTTCCTATACACCCTCATTTGGAAGTCTTAAAAAATTCATAGAAAATCCAAAAATTGAGATATTGACAAAATTCTTTCAAAGTAACAATCCTTACCATAATTATGATCACAATAGTCCATAAGAAATCATCATTATCAATTAACTAGGAAATATGACACTTTTTTCTGCATTGAATCACCAAGTCCAAAGAAATGTCGAAAAAAATTCTAAAATTTGATTTTGGAAGGGAACCAAAATGACAATACATCTTCACTCATCCCTCTAGATCATTTCTATGCATTCTGTTTGTCTCTGTATACAGCCCGTATGAAAAAGAATATTGTTAAACGAGGGAACTCTTGTGTGACCTACTCTTGACTATGGTGGCGCCACCTGTAAAGAGGTCTGGACGAAAACAACAGAATTTGAAGAGGATCATAAGTGACTTATTTCTACCAAGATTTATTAAAATCCTTCACACAGTTTTGTAGAAAAATGTGAAAATGTGAAAAATGGCCAACCCCCCCTTTTTTTTTTGGAAGTCTTAAAAGTAAAATTCCTAATTTCATATGTTGAGTGTTGAGAAACATCTAAAAACTTATTTAGATGTGTAAAAAAAAAAATTTTTTGACCACAGCTGGATTTGAACCGCTACTCTCCATATTTCAATTACCAAGTGGTATATGTACCATTGTGAGACCTACTTTTAAACATGGTGGCATTATCTGTTAACCAATTTGGATGATCCACACAAAAAACAAAACCTTTGAAAAGGACTATGAGTACTTGCATCCTACCCAGTTTTATCACAATCCTTCAAGTTGTTCTGTAGATCAAGTTGAAGATATGAAAAATTGTCCCCCCCCCCCCCTTTTCTTGAAAGTCTTAAAAAATTCATAAAAAATTCAAAAATCGAGATATTGAAAAAATTCCTTCACACCAGCATTCCTTACCATAGAAATGATTAAATGAAACCAAATGAATGCATCAATGTTTACTAAAAGAAAATAATAACTCTTTAATGCATTAAAATAACAAAGTCCAAAATATAAATGAAAAAACGTCAAAAATTTGATTTCGGAATGGAACCAAAAATATCAACACTTCTTCCCATATGCCTCTATCTCATTCCTATGCAGTCGGTTTGTCGCTGTATGCACCCAATCTGAATAAGAAGTTTGTCAAAAGAGGGTACCCTCTGTGACCTACTTTTGTCTGTGGTGGTGCCACCTATTCATGGATCCTGACAAAGATGACCACATTTGTCGGGGACCTTGAGTATTTGATGCATGCCAAGTTTCATTGAATTCCAGCAAGTGGTTCCGAAGAAAAAGTTCAAACTGTGAAATGTTTACACCAATTATCCCACCCCCCCTTTTTCTTGAAAGTCTTAAAAAATTCATAAAAAATCCAAAACATAAAATATTGAAAAATTTTCTTTGCAGTAGTATTTCTTACCATCAAAATGATCAAATTAAACCAAATTAATGCATCAATGTTTACTAAAAGAAAAAAATACCTCTTTTCTGCATTAAAATTACCAAGTACAAAAAAACGTCAAAAAAAAGTCAAAAATTTGATTTCGGAATGGAACCAAAAATAACAACACTTCTTCACAAATCCCTCTAGATCATTCCTATGCATTTGGTTTGTCTCTGTATGCCCCCGGTCTGAAGAAGAAGTTTGTCAAAGGAGGGTACCCTCTTTGACCTACTTTTGCCTGTGGTGGCGCCACCTGTTGATGAATCTGGACGAAAAACAACAACACTTGTAGGGGACCATGAGTACTACATGCTTATCAAGTTTCATCAAATTCTGTTCAGTGGTTCTGGAGAAGAAGCCGAAAATGTGAAAAGTTAACGACGGACGACGGACGGACGACGGACGGTGATTGATCACAATAGCTCACTTGAGCGTTTGGCTCAGGTGAGCTTAAAAAAAAAAAAAAAAAGAAAGAGAGAAAAAAAAAATCAGTTAAAATCAGTTCAAACGAAGAGAGGCTTAAATTATTTGAGTTAACAAATCAATATGGCTTTTTCATTAAACTTTAAACATAACCTGAAAGCTGTATACCCTATGTTCGCTAGTAGAATGCATATTATGGGTTGATGTATTCTAAATTGTTTTGAATATATAAATAAGCCTAAAACATATTTAAAAAGGACCCTTGCAAATATTGGGATCAAAATCGTCGTATTAAGTGAGATATGGCATTCTAAAACACGATGTTTGTAAACAGAATGTTTACAACCAACTTATCACGTGATCTAATTCAGAAGCCGCTGCATCACGGACACTGGTGGAGGGCGAGGTAAATAAACTTGATGAGTAACTTTAAAAATCTGTATTCAAGTCTGCTAAAGTTAGTATTGACTGAAATCGATTTCTTTTGGAGTCTCCCTTCATAGTATTTGTTTTAAGTAAACTGCGCATGTGCGAAGTCAGGTCATGGTTGTATTTATGGAATACCCACTTTATTTACGAAGTATTTTCTTTTTATTTTGATATCTCCGAGGGTTTGAAGCAACAAAAGATGTTATTAACGCAAAGTTAATAACTTCAGCCATACGAGAAAAATACAGTTTTTGTTTTACATGCGCTAATTTTTGAAATTACACTGAATTGTAGGGTATACAACTTTAAGGTTCTCCCTTTTCTCTGCAAATTAGTTTTTTTTTTGTCATACAAATCAACACAGAGATATTCCATATTTATAGTACTAACCCTGTGCTGGCCTGCTTTGGCACATCCCAGTAAGTCATGGTCCCTGTATGATGTCATAGTAGTGTCTCTCTGCTGAGGACTAGACTGTGTCAAACGCTGTGATAGAAATTTAGAAGATAAAAATAAAGCCAGTTTTAATATTAATACTTTATTTTCAAATGAAAAAAAAACCTTGGTTTAGTCCATAAAAAAGTCCACATTTTAGAATGAGATCCCCCCCAAATATATGTACATGTAGGATACCATTAAAAAATCGAACATCTTTAAAAGTAAACTAGAATTTCTTTTAAATAAATATAAACAGAAAATCTTCAGATTTGTTTGCCACCTGATGGAGCATTTGGTCTTACGTATGAGAATGAAACAGCCCATGTAGAATACAACAGAAAAACATAAATCCTTTTACCAATTAGTGGTTAAGCTTGCATCTTACCCATCTCAAGGCTTGTAGTAAGAGGGCTTTGCGTTTGTTTACTGCATGGGCCATATCACTCTTGACTTTCTCATAATCCAGGGGAGGATAAGTGTCTGATTCCTGAGTACCAGGTCTACAAAAATAATACTTATATTTATGCATATATATATATATATATATATATATATATATATATATATATATATAACACTAATGGAACAGAAAAACATTTGGTACCATAGAGCAAATACTAAATCAAACAATTGATATCAAATACAGTCAAACCTATCTATTAAGGTCAGCTAATGGAAGAGTCAAAAGTGGCCTTTATAGACAGGTGGCCTTTATACAAAGGTCTATTATCTAGGAAAACATAGATATTGGGAATTTAAAATGTGACCTTTATAGACAGGTGACTACTTAGTAGAGGTGACCGCTAAGACAGGTTTTACTGTATATCAAATTTGCTTTTAACAAATTGGACACGGGGTGATGTCACGCTGCGATCTAATCAAAGATTATCTCTGATGACCTTGATGATGACCTTGGGGATAAACGTGGTGTTCATCATAGACTGTAAGGTAAATTTACACATACCCTTGTGGTGCTATAGACTGCCGGAGAAACTGACTAGCTGTGCCAGGGCGAGTAAAGTCAACAGATCCCTGCATATGCTGACTAAATAATCGTGAACATATTTCCTGAAGGTATTCTGGATTGATCTATGTAAGGAAAAGTATAAATAATGAGCGAGTGAGTTTTACACTAAATATAATTTTCCTATTAATCATCGATGATCTGCAAAATGATCAAATAAGTACTACAGTATACATTAATGACAAATAGTTTTAGTTTCTTGTATTTTAACGTTTTTTAAAGATTTTAAATTTATCAGTAAAAAACAGTATGTCTACTCACTGGCTTGCCTTGTACTGTATTTTCCAAGGCATCTACTAAATCTGCAGTTATTCCTATCAGATTATGATAGTCCGCCTACAAAGTAAATCTTTTTATTAAGTACATGTAAATCTAAAGTTAATTCAGCATCATTACTTTGTAGACATCCCTTCTTTAATTTCATCGGGAACCTTTCATGGAAGAATGAGCTTTTATGCACAGATAGCTGATTAGAAATATTCTAAATTAGAAGAATATATGAATTTTAGTAGGACTTCTTTTTAGGAAAAGCTGGTAATAAAGAACGAAACAAGAAACCAAGTATTTCAAATTTAATAACTTCATGAGGTCCTGAAAATGAGTAAGTAAGAATCTCAGAAAAAAAAATTCAGAATGGTGTGCTTTAAAGTAGAAAATGAGAAATATATGTATGTAATTCAGAAAGTAACTTTGTATCTTCATTGAGCTTTCTTTTATAGAAAACTGATGACAGGAGTAGAACATATGTATTATAAAGTACATCCCTTTAAAATATGTAAGAAAACCGAACAATAGTCTAAGAATGCAGAGAATCAGTAGACAGAACACAAAAGTACAATGTATATTTCATGTGGTCAATAGTAAGTAAAGCATTACTCAACTGAGATAAGGTAACACTCATGGAAAGCTATTTTTACCATTTTTTACGTTAATATTTCAAAGTTGACAGCTGCTTTGACAAATTATATATAGAAAGCCTTTGTCTCCTCTTTCACAATTATAAATAAAATGAAAGGCTACACAAAACTCAAACGTTGATACGTTGATACGTTAAACAAACTGAAAGAAGCAGAACTACAACATTACACAAGACCAACATTTATAACACTTCTAGAACATAAACTGGTAAAATAAAATATTGTGAAATCAGCACAAAGTATTATCATTCCTTTCTATAACTAGAAAACTGACAAAGTCATAAAGGGCCCTGCTGTATGACCTTAACCTTTGACTCTGAAATTTACAGGCAAATTCCTCTCCTCATTCTGCATCTGTGTGTGAAATTTAAAAGCTGTAGGTTGCAAACTTTTTTGGGTTTTTTTTTTCCATGTCAACCACAGTGTTGACAGCCGTACAGACAGACATTGTACTCATCAGGCACCTTGAACAATGCTTGGACTGAATAAGGGAATCTCTTAATGTCACATTTATGTTTAGATAAAACTTTGTTTTGGCAATTAAATAGTCGACGAATTCAAATAAAGGAGTAAGTTTCTCCTTAAATCAGTAACTCTTTCAGTACCTGATTATCTTCACAGTGTCTAGGTTTGAGATTACGCTGTGCTTCATTACGACCCCTGACAATCATCGCTAAATGCATTCAAAAGTCGCATGGCGCTGTATGATGTAATACATTTATTTACAACAATGGACCACTTAGAGGCCTCCTTTTAAACACAGTTTGGTCAGATGCAAAACAAAGGCTTATTTATTTACATAATTTAAACTTCTAAAAAATTTTAAACTGTTTATTTTATTTTGCAAGTCTAAATCAATTTTCGCTAATTTGTTAAGAAGTTTGTTACAGCATTACATACATACATAGAAGTTCAAGAAAACTGTCATTTTCGCAAGGAATGACACATAATACATTTGTACCTTACAAAGTTCATTAAACATATGAAATGTTTTTCCAAAAATTAAATGACATCTGTTCTTCATATAGGATGCAGCCATGTTTATTTACATATTTTTGACGTATCATGTGGGTTTCTCGATTTATCTTGTTTTTGGATATACCGTCCATCCCATTGACAGCCCAATGAAATCTCATAGCACCAGCCTGACTTTTGAATTGTGATATTTGTCATAGGATGTGGTGAAGCACAGTGTAATCTCAAACCTTCATGCTGTGAAGATGGTACCTAATTTGTTCTAAACAATCTTTTTATGGCATAAAAGTAAATCTAACATGGACAAATAAAGGATACACTTTAGGCCCTGGATTAGAAACACAAACTGACAAAGCACTCACCATTTCCTTTACTTGTAAATTTCAACATATGCAAGTTATGTCACAACGCAATGCTTTACAACAATATACACCATCAACTTTTCAGTTAATAAAATTAGAAAACTTCCTTTAAGGCCTCACACCACACAAGTGCTCAGTCTACCTTAAATGCTTCTTGTTGACTCTGATAAATTACAATGAAAAGATCTATTGTCATCATTAAGCCGAGAGGCTAATTCATCCATATTAAACCAGTGTCAATTACAAAATCAACATTTAAAACCATTTTCCTTACTTCTAAGTCTCAATTTCCACACAAATACAAATTTCCTAGAGTACGCATAAAATTAGAAAACTAATCAGAAAGATGTAAATTATCAATTTAATTAAAGATAATTTTATAAAATACAAATTCAAAGCTTGCATATCAAAACAAGCTGAGCTAAAACAATGCTGTGTTTCTACCATATACATGTACTTGCACTGATGTATTCTGCCATTCTGAATATTTTTGCCAATAAAAAGAAATTTGGAATTCCTAGATCCTTTATAATCTCAATTTTATGTTTTCATTTTTTTTTTTCAAATCTATGCAACATTTTTTTAAAATCTTACTAAGTTTATATTTATAACACCTCTTTCAACTTAAAAAAAGTAGAAAAACAACATGTTTTTTTGGCTTTTCAAAAATGAAGATATACTTGTGCATACAAGTTTCATTCTGTGTGAATTCATGATGTGTAAAACAATGTTTTATATAGCATACAAATAGCATGCATGCAGAAATTAAATCAACCCCTGTACCATGTGATAACTCCCACAAAGTCGTCACTTTGAAGAACCTGAGAAATGGATGCCAAATGTCTCCCACTAAGTAGTGGTTACATAAACCAAGCAACAGACATGAAAGCTTAATCTTATACCAAAAGCTCCATTGGATTATACAATCAATGATACAGAGTTTATTATGAATGTGTATATACTTCTATTACTAAATATCTGCATGCATGAATGCATTCTACTTTTCTTTCTTAAATGCAATGTATGAAGTGTGCTACATCTGACTTGCAAGTTGTATGGAAATGGAACAACCTATTATCTCAATACATTCAGTCATCTGATTGCGTCAAATGATATGCTTACCTAAGATAGGAGACATATCACAATGATTTGTGATGAAAGTTTAATAAGATACTAAGGTTGCATCAGCCAAAAATAACACCTTTTTAAAATTAAACAGAACTGAAAAGAACTGATATTACAGTGAAGTGTTTCACCCTTAATATTTAGCATTGATCTTAACTCTTTGTTGTACCAACTGTCTATCTGCCTGCTTTTAAATTCCAGTTTCTAGCTTTTTAAAAGTACATAATGCAGTAAGTTTCTTAAGATATATGTACAAGAGATTTTTGTTTCGAAATATTTATGTGTATTCAAATATTTTTTATACTTCATGTGTTCTTCGATTTTTCAACTCAAAATCTTTGTGGAATCTCTAAATGCAATTATTATTCAGTACATTTTTATGTTTTCAGTTTCATTTTCCATTTCACTGAGATAACTCCATGATACTTTATTCAATAGCTGCATTTAATGCCTTGGCTATACATAAAAAGATTGGATAAAACTACTAAAACTTAATTTGTATTTCAACATTCAAATCATAACACAAACTATATAAAATGCAAGTACTCTAGATGAACAACATGCTTTCTATTACTGTTCATATACAGTATATAATACACTTACCCCAAAATTCACTGTTCCAAAACATGCAAAAATGAGCAGAAAATTTTATCAAGGTGCAACCTATACACATTTACATAATTACATTATGGTAGGCTTTGTATATCATGCAATGTTCTGACCAATTGTACTGACTGACTAAATCAAAATGTATAAATTTTTTTTTTTCATCTCTACAACTAGTTTTACATCAGATGCAAAAGCAAAATCTGCAAAACAATGATTAATTTGAGTATATAAAACATTTTACGCAGCACCTAGGTCTAAATCTATTGCATGAAAAACAAAAGCCTACTGGGAATATGACACAGCTAAGATTTCCTCTGACCTGTACACGGTTATGGCGCTTAATATAGGACATGGTCTTTCTCTCCGCATCTACAAGCTGTTGCTGTAAACGTGAAATCTGCTGAAACTGGTCTGCGGGAGAGAGAGTTTTATGCATTTATGATACCTATCAACCAACAGATAAGTATGTCATCATTAGACAAGTATATCGATGTATCAAATGACTTCAATATGATACCTTTACTTTTTTGTTTTTTTTTTCACTTATTTTAATTTTTTTCAACATATTTTTTACAAAAATGACGATTACTTTAAAATTTCTTGCCTCTCTGTAAAATTTTCAATTATCTGTATACAAGCATCCAACTTTTTGTCCATTATATTTACTGTGAAAATATCCTTTTAATTACTGTTTTGCATAAAGAATACTGTGCAATCTAAAAACTCTTGTTTAACTACACTAAAATTTGAAATATGATAGTGTTTGTATTTTATTCCAGTAGTATTAATACATCAACATTTAAGTCAACATAATACGTCAATACTGACATGTCAATGACATCTCTACAAACAGAGTGATCCCTCTGAAATAAGATGTGATTCATATTTGGTAAAGCCAAAAGAAATATATGCATGTTTCCTGTAGCCCGCCCAACCTTAATTTTTTGCCCCGACCTAAACTTTTTTATTGAATTTTCAGTAAAAAATCATAACGATATCGAATATTTGCTTTAAGATGAAATTTTGATATCCAAGGTAAAATTGTTTGGGCAAAAATAAGTAATAGCCACTTGTGTGTGGTCCAAAATGTCTAAATGCACTCTAGTTGACATCAAACATCGATTCAGTAATAATTAAAACATTAAAAAAAAAAAGATACCAACTTATCCACCTTAATTTTTTTTTCAGCATGTCACAGGAAACATGCAATTTTTTTTGTTTGGCCTAAGCAGAGCCTCAAATTAATGGTATCAATGAAAAAAAAGTATGTAATGAGATAGTAGATCTTAATCATGTAAACTTCAGTTTCAAGATCAAGTTTTCAGAAATGTACTTGTTGTAAAATCAAATTTTAATGAAATAACCAGGAACAAGAGACATATTGATACATTCAATAATATAGCACATCAACCAAGGCAATCAAAATATGAAATACCAAGTACAAATATTTATACATGTTTCTAATCATTTATCCCACATTCAGTTAAAGGTAAGCAATGGCATTCATGAATTGTCCCCCCCCCACTGTAGTATGAAACTGCCAAATAAAACTATTGTCTGAAATGAGGACGATTTTTGCATCTACAAATGTGATATTAATTCACTGTATCACATCTGCTTCCAAGAAAAAATATTTCAAAACACCTCCCCTTTTCTTCTTGTCCTTATTTGATAACGAATGTCGATATCCACTCTTGTTGGATTAAATTGATATTGAAACTCAAAGTACTTAATGTATATAGACTTTTACTTCATTATATCAATTATTTAAATTTATGTGGTTTACCTGTTTCGTCTTCTCCTTTACTTCCTCTCTGATTACAAGGTCAAGGTCAAAATTTACACTTACAAAAAATGATTTAAAACAAAAGCCTTCTCTCCATTAGTATCAATTTAAATCAAAACTTATACATATATAACAGTCTCTTTGTCATGAACAACACTGTAACTATGTTACTTGCATATTATCTTTGACAAATTAATGCAGGCAATGAAATATCTCTACAAATACAGTACAGTCCGGGTGGAACTTTGAATGCCCACTGTGGACAGTGGGCAGTCCACCTGAAATTTCAGTGGGCATTAGGAGTGGACATTTACCTGAGCTATCAAGCTGTCCAATTACCTGTATGTTAATTCTAACTGGCTCTTACAAGAATGTCCACTGTGTCCAGTGGACATTTTTAATGCCCACTCTAAAAATGCCCACTGTGACCAGTGGGCAAATTAAGTTCCATCCGGACTGTACTGTAGTAATAAAAACATGATAATAGCAATGTAAATGTCATGCCTAAGTTCACAAGCACTTCAAAGTCTTTTACTGACAAGGATACATAGAGTTCAAACAACTTTGGTTGTGGATGTGACTTTAAAGTTAAAGTCAGAAATTTCTCCAAACGGAATTCTAAATCTTTTACCCAAGTATCCTGCAAAAAAGAGAGGAAATGCAACTAGTTTTCAACACTGTAAACATGCAACACCTTAATTCAGATCTGTATTTCTGCATTGTTTAAAACAAGACCAAAACAAGCTTATAAAAAAGTTTTACTGACGTACGGTAAAGAGTTCTTTGTATGAAGGGTGGCCTTGGGCATTTGGCACAAATGGCAAAGCATAATATGGCAAGAACTCAGTTGTCTGACTAAGAGTTGCTCCCCTTGTTTCCAAATACTTTTTAAAGTCTGCCATTGCTCGGTCTGCTTCTCTCTACAAAAGGAATGTTAATCATTTGAGACAGAATATCATATTTTCGTTCCTTCATTTGCAATGATAAAAATGTCAAAGTCCTTTTGTGTTTCTAAAGTGAAACTGAAATGAAAAAAAATGATATACCTGAACCGTCAATTTCAAATTTCAGAGGAAATTTGATCTGACAATGGAGTCCCTAACAAAAACAATGATATTGAAACTAAAAGCTGTGTTAAACATTCATTGAAGAGAATAAAATATTACATATAACAATATAAGAATTTTTTCCCAATCTGAGCAAAAAAAAAAAAAAAAAATTGCAAAAATGCCCAAACTGAACAGCCCCTAGTCCCTAGTTTCAGAAGCAGGAAAAGACCTGGGCTCCATAGTAAACATATAATTTACCTTATAAATTATTCCCAAAGGAAACCAGAGACATTTAGCAGTAACCATGCTATCATTATTTATCTATTATCTTTAATCCACAACCTTGACCTTCAATCAAATTGACAAAGAAAAAAATTTATATTTTGTTAAAAGATATCAAATCAAATTCACTGTAAAAAAGCCAAACTGGAACTAACACTGAATAATATGCAATAGAAGAGATGATAGTTTACCTGTCCTCTAGCAAACTTGACAGGATATACTGCAAAATATATATTGACATAAAACTCCAGCTTCTTGCAAACAGCATCTCCATCTCTGACTGACGGGGTCAGGTTATCATTCCAGTATTTAAAAAACCTTTCTTTCTTCCCCTTGTGAAATTGCTGCATCATATCATTCTACATACAGAAAATGTTTTATTAAAAATTAGAACACAGATTACATGTATATCACTTAAATTTAATCCTCTTACACTACCTTCAAATTTCTGAATTTAAGTTTTATAATGCCATGCCAGAATAATTTCATCTGTATGGGACAAGACTTCAATGCCTACCAGAATAATTTCATCAGTATGGGGCAAGTCTTCAATATTTTTTAACCTATGAAACACATCTACTAAAAGTAGTGGAGGATCTTTTCATGCTAACACATACATTTTTACAGGACCTCTGTCTTTTTGTAGAATGATATTAATAATTTACTTTTCTATGGAGGTATAGAAGTAAAACCAAATTACAAATTGTGTAATCCATGAAGCGGATCATACAAAGTTTGCAAATTGGTTTTACATCTATATCTCCACCAAAAAAATAAATTACTAATATCATTCCTTATAATTTAAATCTTTGTTAAAAAGAAACAAAAACTTTGATGAAACTTGCAATATGTATTGTAAAAAATTACATTTTGAATTTGGCACATTGATAACTATGTCACCAGTGATTGCCCAATCAGAACCAACGTTACACGTCACCACAACAACCATCATGTTTATACTTCTATTGCCTCAAAGAAAAACAACTCTAATAATGCAGTTAAATAGGCTTTATACCCTGGTTGCCTCGAAAATTTAATTATTACTGTTTCATATGAAAGTAAGACACCAGATAATAAATCTTCCTTGGAAATTTCTGTCTGACAACCGGCTGGATTGAAAGCTAATTATCAGATTAGAAACCCAGTATAACCGGTACCACTATAACATCATGCCCTTTTATGATGGAAAATTCTTGATATTATTACAATGCCTGAATTAGAAAAGATAATTATTTAATAATTAAATCAGAAAATAAAATTAAATGTTTCTAGAGATATGGAAGTATATGAAAGTGTTTACCTGAATGGCTATAAGTTTTTGATTGGACTTTGCCCTTATGCCATGTGATGTAATTGGTTTATTCTTCTGTTCACATTCTTTATGGAATGAAGTCAATGTCTTCTCAAAGCTTCCAAATTCAAGATACTGAAAAATTAAATTCAACTACATTAGATCTAAGTTTTCACTGGTGAATTACCCACAGTAAGAACACAGAATTACCCACAGTAAGAATACAGAAATGAATTCAAAGTATCTACAGTACAGTTCATGCATTTTGTAATTTTTCCACCCGCCACAGTGGGCCACATCTTGGTGTAAATTCAAGAATTACACAATACACTGTGTATTTTACAAATCTGTGAATGAGCACAGGTAAATTTCTATCTGGATTCCTACTGTGATTTTGGGCGTTTTTCCAACTGTGTTTTGCACAATTTCACCAAAACACCTGGACTGTAAGTACAATGATGAATACTGCTGATTCTACGTACCTCTTGAACTAACGCATTCAGTTCCCCTTCAAATGATACGACTGACAGTGTCCCAGACATTCTTCTTAATTCCTGATTTAACTGAAATGAAAAAGAAAGTCTTTATCAAAATTAAGAATATATGTAATTGCAAAAACATACCATGAATAAAAAGGATTTTGACAATATTTTTCTGTTTTATATGTCAGACTTACACATGACATCTTTCAAGTTTGTATATGACATTTTCTGATTAATTCAATAAAAACCTCCAATCTTACTCACTACAATTCAAATATCTAAAAAATGTTGTTAGCTAAATCATTAATTTAATGACAAGATTTTTCCATTTGCATATATATATGGTGGTTTTAAGTGGTGAAGCAGGAGTGAAGTGGATACACTTTCAAGGTGGGCTGCCTTTACTGTCTTCATGGCTTGAGGCAAGGCTCTCATGGGTTCATTTTGAGGAAATCCTAAGAACTAGTTTTAATTCTATGGTTTGTTTATGAGTAAAAAACCTGGAAATATTTCTGCCTATTAATATTTTTTTTCTCTCTCTCTACCGTTATGAAAACAAAAGGCAATGACATTGAATGCGTTTGTATGCCTCATTGGGTATGAGCCTGTACAGATAAAGTGGCTGTGTGTGTATGCGTTTGTATGCCTCATTGGGTACGAGCCTGTACAGATAAAGTGGCTGTGTGTGTGCATTTGTATGCCTCATTGGGTACGAGCCTGTACAGATAAAGTGGCTGTGTGTGTGCATTTGTATGCCTCATTGGGTACGAGCCTGTACAGATAAAGTGGCTGTGTGTGTGCATTTGTATGCCTCATGGGTACAAGCCTGTACAGATTTAGTGGCTGTGTGTGTACATTTGTATGCCTCATTGGGTATCAGCCTGTACAGATACAGTGGGTGTGTGTGCATGCACTTGTACTGTTACCACATAACATGGCTACAAATTATGCTACAATACAGCTCACAAGAACACATGGCATCACCATGGATGTGACAAGTTTACAGGGCATGCTTACTGCTCCATGGCACCTGATTCCACCTCTGGTTATAAAACGGTTATTCCAATAGTCTGTGATAGCCTATATTTTCTATTTTTTTCATGTACTATATATTCATTTTTTACTAAGTATCTTAGCACTTTATTGTAGTTCAATGGGGAATTTTCACAAACGCTTAGATGATCCAGATTCATGATTTGTTATGAGGCATACTCCTTGGGATTTATCTTCAATTTCTGAGTAAAATTTTATTTTTTGATCTTTTCTTTTACCATTATCATTATCTTAAATGAGAAAATAATGAAATATATATAATCTATGTATACTTCTTCACTGAATTCAAATGTGGATTTTAAAATATTGATAACAGTTTTTGTAAAAAATTACTGAAAAATTTTATTATGGCCTAGGATAAAACCAAAGTGCATTTGGAATCTCTCCCGCCTTTACTCATAAAAGAATGCTGCAATACATGTATGTAAAGCTCAAAACGGATACGTACAGTGAAATAGTCTAATTTGTCAGTTCTAATAGACACCAAAATGTTTATTGATATTCAAATAAGAAAACACTGTAACATCATCTATAAGGGCTGACTCAGGTCAGAATACACTGACTAGCCTCTCATTTAATTGCATTTTAATGCCTTGCCATGATTCTCGAAGTAGAGTGGGTTACATGACTCAATCAGTGCTTTATTTGTTGGGTGATATCTCTGAATTTATCATTGTTTCTAGGAAGATTCTGATATTTTTGAAATTTCATTTTTGCAAACTGTGGTTATATAAAATTTAAAGGAGAAAAGGGGTTGAATCTTTGTGAGATTCCTCAATGAATTTCATTAGTTTAAAATCACTGATATAAATTGTGGTCAAAACATAATTCAGCAGATTACATTATGGTCTATGATAAACCCCAATAATCTACCTTTAGATAGGGGGATGTGACACCGACTTTGTGAATTGGATACCACAGTTGACCAGATGTGAGAGAATTTAACTTTAGTGACCTTCGGCAATATGCATTAGCTCACCTGAACCGACACAAAAACAGTTTATAAAGCTGTTAACTGACGAAATTTCTGTTTCACTTGTAATCTTTTAACAGTGGTGAGTATGAACTGAACAGTGCAGTTTAAATTAATAAATATATTGCAATTATTGTCTTATTGAAGGATTCTTAAATAAGACGCCACCTAAAAATATATCAACCATTGCCACTACATTTAAAAACATGTCATTCATAACAAAAAAAACTTTCTTTTCGTTGTGAATGCACCCGATAATCCTAAATATATCAATCCTTGATATAGACTACCTGTCACTGCAGCAACTGTGATACCATTTCCATTGGCATGCAGTAAACAAATTTATCGCGAAGCTAAGATGATTTTCAAAACGAGAAATTGGCATTGTCTTTTAAGCTTTTAAACGACACAGATGACATTGAATACGGGGGATAACTCTATGTTTGAAAAAAAACTTTTTCCACACAGAGTTACGATCCTTGCATTCATTTATAGAACGACAGCTCTGAGTAGAGACTGGAGCAGACTTCCTCAGGTCCCTATATTTTATTTTTAATTTTCAAGTATCAAATAGAGAGGATATGTATTTTGAAATGAGTACTCGTGCTCTCTAGTGATACTTTTCGATTGAATCAAATAAAACAAATTAAAAATGAAATAATAATTATAACTGAGCAAGTCTAACATTGGGGTAAAGACTGCAAGAGAAATTCAACATAGTTGACAAAGGGCATTTGGACTTCACAACAAATAATGAAAATGACCTCTTCCAGATTTTCGGACTATTTGAACACATCTGAGTTTTATACCTTTTCAACGGACACTCCCGAGGCAGAGAGGGATCTCTCACGCGACACGCCTACATGTACCACGACACGGGACCTCAGTTTTTAATTACTGTCTCATCCGAAAGGCAGGACACCGGCGTACCCATGGCGGGAGTCGAACCCGGGCCTCCCGGTCATGAACTGAGCACGTCATCTACCCGTCTACATCGAGGAAATCATGGAAAAATTTGAAAAAAAAATTAATTAAGGTTTGTGGTTAACTTTGTGGTCTCTATAAGTGAGGGGTCCGAATGGGCCATGCTGTCTGAATCCACCAGGTGGCACTGAATCGTACATAGAAATCAAACACCTCACTGTTAATTAGGCTTGGTAACTGAGATGACATCCCATTCTAATTGGAAATGGGGTAATTGTGTTAAACTTATGGTCATACAAGATTCTATGAGCAATTGGTGCTTTGAGCATAAGAGATAGACCCTCTGTAGATGAGATATCAGCCAGTCACGTGTCAACTTGTATCAATTTACATGTATTTATAAATGATTGATTGATTAATTGATTGATTTTTGTTTAACGTCACACCACGAATATTTCACGTATATGGTGACGACATCTGTCTGATGCGGGGCATACAAATTTTGACCTTTGCAACGGATACGACCCACCCGAAGCAGTGAGGGATCTTTAACGTGCCATGCATACCACGACACGGGGCCTCGGTTTTTACTGTCTCGTCCATTGAAAGAGCGGTACTCGAACCCTGGCCTCCCGATCAGGAGTCCAGCGCGATAGCACTAGGCCACGCCGGCTTTATTTATAAATAAATTAGGTTATCTAAGGTACAGAAGGAAGAGGAATATCTGAACCAGTAATCTTCTGTTACAAGTGTAACCACCGAGTCACACGTTCCAATTACTCTGATACCATCTAAATAATTTTTTTATTCGCAAAAAAAAAAGGGGGGGGGTTATCTTATTTTGCAACAAAGCTGGGGCGATGGAAACCATATCACCAGAAAAGCTATCTTGCTAGCTAGAGTCTTATACTCCTTTATGCGTCTCGGTCACACTAGTATGTACATGTATATTGTAAGCTTGACTTTGAATTGGAATAATGAATTATGATAAAAAGAGCTAATTCTGAAAGGGGTTATGAAGCCAATCCCTAGAGTCAATAGCCCCATGCATTTCTCACACCAAATCTTACTCTTAAGATAAGACTTTGATTGAAATAAGTAGACCTAGAACCAGACTCTGAGCCAGGATGATATACACCGGCTAGTGTTAATTATGATCACTAGAAGGCAGGTAGAGCCATATTATTAAATACTTTTTCTTAAGTTATGTACCAGGAGCAATTTTTTTTTCTGGAAAATTTCAAGAGAAAGAAACAGTCTCAAGTGCATGTCTTATATGCATCAATTACATATAGGTGTACATGCATAATTCATTTTTCCTATATTTATTATCAGTTCTATTAGATTTCAAGACCTTCTCCGCGATTCAAAATCTGAAAATACTGAAATTTGGTAATGTCTGCGATAGTGCCGTATGACATATTTGTAATCTGTGAAATTAAAACATTCATGAATGACTGTGCATGTTTAATTTCCCAAAATTACAATTGTGTCATAGGACAGTAGGCATGTGATCAATTCTTGACGTCCATTGATTTTCTTGTTTTATCTACAGAAAACGCAATTTATTTGTATTGTCCATAACACATCTCTTCACATAAGTTAAAAGGTCATCCGTCTAAGGTAAATATATCAATTGCAATAGAGGCTTCGTTTTAGAATTGAGCCGACCTAGTTCAATAGTTAGAGTGTTTGGTTCGTGACACAGAGGTCCCGGTTTTGAGTCCAATCGGTGTCTTTTCTTTTGGACGAAGCAGTAATAACCGAGGTCCCGTGTAACTGTAAACGTAGTACGTAAAAGATACTTCACCGCTTCGGATGGGACCATTGGCAAAGGTCTAATTTTCTAGGCATTGCAACAGGCAGAAGCCGTCACCATAGAAATGCTACAAGCTTAGTGTGACGGCAATATTAAAATTAAACAAATCATCCTAGAATATAAATCTTTGCATGTAAAAACTTACATTTTGTACATGAAAATACCTTTTTATATACAGTCGGTTCACTTGATAATTCATCTCTCAATTATTCTGCTTTTAGGGATTTTGACTTTTATTACTCAATGCACAAAGCAAAGAGAAGGCATTCTTTGCGTCAGTGATCATGACGTACTCCTGCAATGTATATACAGAGTATACTGAATACCATTGTTCGTGTGTTTGACGTTTTAATGTATTGAGACGCGTCAGATATCGACAGTTGCGTGTCATTTATTGTTCTTTATTATTAGCGTCATTTACACATTTTGGAAAATTTCACTGACGTCCCAGGTTCGACCCGGCTTCCAGCAAAGGTTTTTTTTTCTAAAGTGATTTTATCATCTTTTACAACCCTTTTGTCCTTTAGATGACTACAAACAGAACTCATGGGTATCAGTACACTTTCACGCGTAAAAGATTCCTCACTGCTTTTGGTAGATCCGTTGCATTGGTATCATAAATTATAGAATATGTATATAAACGAGCACAAGGGAGGTAAATCTCCATACAAGTGAAAGAATCTTGTTGCGGCGTGAAATCAAAGATGATATAGAATGATAAAGAATGATGATATAGTATATTTATAATAAATGATAGTATATAAGAATATATGAACTATTGATCAATGTTCAGTTATTGAAAATAAAGAAGATGGGCATGGTATTGTGGAAATACGATTGTATTTGCCTAGTTAACACACACACACACACACACACACACACACACACACACACACACACACACACACACACACACACAGAGAATCTCATGATATCCAGTATAAAATTGATCCGAATTATATTGATTGTTTATTGTTTTACGTCACTTCTTTTTAAAGGACCCACAGGAAGCAGTGAGGGATCTTTAACGCGCCACGCCTTTCGTAACACGGGACGCCGGTTTTCAATGTGTCATTACGGTAAACGGGTATGCCCATAGCTGGAGTTAAACACGGGACCCCTCAAACACAAACCGAGCACCTCATTCTAAAATAATACAAAATTGATTTAAAAACTTAGTTCAACAGTGTTTTGTACCTTTAACAAAAATGCTTTTTGTTTACAACCAATATCGAATAATTCATTGAAATATACATTAAACGTCCGTCGTGACAAAGATATCAATATTGTATGCTGCTTCAAATTTTTACAATATAGAGAGTGAGATGTAAATATACAATATATAAAGCATATTATTGTAATAAACAGAATTAACAAGTTTGTCAATGAAGCAAACTCCGGGAAAATCGTTTTTATATCACTCCTTTCAATATAAGTATATATGCGCTTTCAGACCCTCTTTTGTTCTTGATGTGTCACAAACTATATATTTTTCCCCACAAATTTCACAAATACCATATGTTGTATGATTCCGGAAATGAATTCTTCCAAGTTAGATATATAGGTCAACGGACGTGTTGAGTAACGCATTCGACAAAGATAATTAATTTTCAAAATAAGATGGATGATTACGTGTGGTATGCACCATATTCAATTACCCTCAACATAAAAATAGCATTGAACAAAGATATATGGCTAGTTAAATCACATTACCGCTGCCTTACTTCTTGTCATGACAACAATGTCTAGGTCGGACGGGGTCACGGAACAAGGAAACCATTACCAAGGTGACGAAACTGGGGTCAATTTAATGACAGGAAGGAACGCTTTACATCACGGTGCGATGACGAACTTTGTTGTATTGCTTCACGGTTGAGTAGTTTTTACAATCATTCGGGTTTACGACTTTACAGGTATAAAAGACTAGTACTGGTCACTAATTCCGGACACTAATATTCCTGGTAATTAGCTAGCGCATCATTGTGGACCGTGGTCGTGATGTGGAGCCAAGGTGCTGCAGGGATTATTCTGTTCTTTTGTCTGTGTGAACACATTTCAGGTAAAATATTGCATGTTTTTGGTTTTAAAATAAAATAAAATAAATGTGTAATTTAATGAATAAATGAATAAAGTAATTATGTGATTGATAAATAAAAAAAAAATATATATATATATATATAAAATAAATAAATATACAAATGAATTTTAATGAATTAATTTAAAGAACAATAATGCATGAAAATTGAAATTCAATCTTATATGTATTAAAAAAATAAAAAATAGGATAAATATAATAATAATAATAAAAAAATAGAAATAAAAAATATCTTAAAAGCGTTAACAGTACTGATTTTTCTTTCTTAAAATGAAAGACACATAGTTTTATCGTTTTTATATACTAATATAAAAGTGACGTCAGGTATTAGCATTACGCATCATGTCGACAGAATTTCCGTCGTACGGAATTCACTGTTTGAATGAAATTCCATATCTGATGCAATTTCTTTTATTTTTCATTGCATTGTGTAAGATTGACCTCCACCAAAGAACGAACAAACAAACAAACAAATAAACGCAAAAAGTTAATTCACATGTATGATCATGTAATAGAGTCAATTTGCACTGTCGCTGTCTACTTTGAATTGGACATCAGTGACTATCTCATCGAATATTATTAACAGCAACGAGTTATTCCTTTAAAATCGATATCTGCATATGTATGAGATGTATTCAGAATCTACAACACTCACCAGTACAAAAGAGTGTTCGGAATTTTACACACAATTACATAAGAACAGAAACTACTGTCACAGTGAAAATAATTCGCTCAGTTACATTGCAAATCATGTGAAAATAGGCAACGACAATTCATAAAACATTTATCTTTTTTGAAGTCCAGCTGTACTTTCAAATTATTTTGAATCTGCGAGAGATAAGTAAATAAACAAATTTCTATGGAGCGCTTCAGAACGTTTTCTTTTACAACACTCATTTCTTTGAAACAAATCTTTCAAAGTTTCGTTATTTTCGCCCCCAACCCAAAGACTCATTTGTATTTTCCTTAAAGTTTTAATGTGTTTCGGAAAATAAATTTAATAGTCGATTGGTTTGCTATTTAGACTTGTATCTGGTTTACTTCACTAGGTTTATTGTCACATTTGACAATTAATTAATGCATCATTTATTTATGAAACTAGTTACACAATTTTCATGTATGATACTAAAAGTTATTGGAATTTAGCTAATAATAATTCTGTAGTCTGTCATTTATATAACTTTGACTTAGTGTCAAACCATTAAAACTATGCGAATGATTAACCAGAGTACGTTTTTATAAAAGTAATAACTCCGTAGTATTTTTAT